>RPOG01002006.1:0-65000 GCA_008086565.1 Thalassoma bifasciatum
CCACAAAGTCCTGGATGAGTTCTCTGTACGACCTGTCGTCCCCGTCTGTGATGAGGCCGACGATGGCAGAGTCGTCAGAGAACTTCTGCAGATGGCAGGTGGGGGACAGGTGGGAGAAGTCAGCAGTGTAGAGGGTGAAGAGGAACGGCGCCAGCACCGTTCCCTGTGGGGCCCCTACGCTGCAGAGGACAGTCTCTGACACTCCGTCCCGGGTCCTCACGTACTGTGGGCGGTTTGTGAGGTACGTGAGGACTAGCCAAGTAGACAGATTGTTGGGGTCAGCCAATCAGAACAGCACTCTCAAGCTTGTGTTTTGGCTCCCAAGAAGACACTGCAGTGCAAGGCTGGCACCAAGAAGGTCACTTTAGCTCATGTTTTGACTCCTAGGAGGGTAGTTTATTATGTTTAACCAGCCAAAGAGCATGGAGCAGGGCGGATGGATGGATTGATGGATCCCATATTGATCTCGAGGGTGGGGTTCAGGAACAGGTTGCAAAGACCCGCTGTTGAGGGCACACAAAGCTTTTGTTTCGACTCCTAAGAGAGTGCTTTTGGGCATGTATATTTTTTGTTGCCAAGAGGTCATTGGAGTGCACATTATGTCTCTGAAGAGGGTTAAGAGTGCATTCTTCAACAATAGGGCCACACACCACCACCGCCACCATAACCACCCCACCCCCTTGGAGCACACCACTGATCTGCAGATGGTGTTGGCATCATTTTCTTTCAGTCTGTGATCTTGTGTTTCAGTTTGTTGAATACATTTTGACTGGTGTCCAAGTGTCCTCTTGCTTTTAGGTGAGCATTTAGCCTTGGTCACTTCAAGACATTCTTTTTACCGACTGCTGCAGATGGGGTACAAAAGCTGCAGTTTTAGTCGTCCGCTTGTCACTGTTTGGTTCTCATCAAAGTTGATCCAGTCCTTGTGCTTGCCAGTTTTTCAAAGCTTCTAAACATTAACCATGCAGACTTAGTGTAAACTGGCAGTCCAACATGTTCCTCTGACGGTGCCCTTTTAGGAGTGTTTGATGTTATGTTCTTAAGCTGTGAGGGCTGACAATGTTGTGGCTGATTGGTAAATTTAAACATATCCATGGTTTGTTCACACATTTCCCACTCTGCTTTCAGTGTATCAGTCAGAAGTATCTCAGATAAGCAGTGTACATCCTCACAAAGACTTCAGTTCTGAAGGTTCATACAAGTTTAGATTCAGACTGTTGCTTCAGGGATGAACTGGAATGCCACAGCCTGCGGTGAAATACCTTCTTTTCAAGGCTGGTTGTGTTGTGACACTATTAACCTGTTTTTTGGACAAACTCTCTCCATCAAAAGGGATTTTCTCTGGAGTCCATTTAGAAAAATCCTTCAGCCCACCTTTGCCACAGCTCCTTCGTCTCCTACTAGAAATGACAGATGAGGTCTCAGGAGGAATGAGGTCGCATCCAAGGACACTCCAAGAGCAGCTTTGAGGTGAAATGTGGCAATAACAAGAAACTCAAACAAATTCTGTTACTCACACACATTTTCTTAGCGCCTTTTCCTCCTTATGAGATAGAATAAAAATACTAAGCCACAGAAATGGTTGAAAACATTAAATTACCTGAAGCACTTGTAAAACCATGGCTCTTGGTATGTAGTATGGGGTACATGTAACATCAATTAATCGTGTCTCAACAGGTTTAATGTATTTCAAACATGAAGGGGGAGCAAATGAATGGTAATCTGAAGGCTTCTTTTATCTTTTTAAACAGATATCTGCATGCAGTCTGCTCCAGATCCAGTATTTACACACAGGGACAAAGGTCTGGTTCATGTTGTCACTAAACACCATTGGCATGTAGATTCCCTGACATCAACTGTCTATATCAGTTGGACGGCTCCCACAGCCTTGCAACAAAAAGCAAATCAAAAAGTTGTTTTTCTTTTAAATCTGTATCATAATAATGGTATTCTAGCGCACTTAAGACATTTCTGTTACCAGTAAGTTAAAACAAGACCAAGGTCATCAAGATTTTAAATTGCGTTTCTCAGATTGAGGCTTTTGTGTGATTTACTGTTCACAGCCAAACTGAGGCTGACCAGGAACAGATGAGCAGGTGCTCCTGCAGTGGATTTAATGAAACTAGAAAGAAAATTAAATCAAAAGTTAAAAGCTCTTTTGTTGGCAAATCTGGAGAGGCACATTTTGCTGGATTTGGTCTATTCATTTAGTCTTTTCTATCCATCCATTCTTTTTCCAGAGAGAAATAGCTTCTTGAACTGTAAGGGATGCAGTGGCTGAAAGTTTAACTTATGACTAACCCTGGTGCAGCATGCCTGAGAGCTTGACCTCAGTCCTCAGGGGCATTTATCATTGCCAGAGGGTGCCAACGGGTTCTAAAATTGCCTACAGTCTGATAGATGAAAGTAAAGTTGGATAAAAAGTAAACCAGCAAAAAAAATGTGGGAAAAAACAAAATTGTTGTTGATATGTCATTATTACTTGACCAACAGAGTGTGTGCTCTGCTTTCCTGTATTTTAAACCTGGACTTAAAGTAACAAAGCTGGATTCTCAGGCTGAGCATGTGCAATGCATTATAGATTGATGTCATAGTATGTATTGGGCAAATGACTTTGAATGTGTAATCAGTTTTAGTTACTCACTACTCATGAAATTTGTCACAGTAAATCTACTCAACTTGGGGAAAAAAAGACTCTAAAACAGATAATATTTGATCCCAGTCTTTATGTTGTGGAATACACTCTTGCTGTAGTTTTTTCTTGGGATAATTTTTATTCCATTTTAGTGTACGACTTTAAGTACATATCATGACATTTACTCCATGCAGCATTAAATGAAAAATACTCTGTCTGTTTTGCTCAATTAAGAGTTGAATTCAATTGTATTTAAGGTTGTATTTCGCTCAATTAATTCGACCAAAATACCAATGACTAAAAATAATTAAGTACAAATAAGTTATATTTACATCTGTTTTCAGAAGTTCTGCAGAAAAAAGACATTATTTCACTGATATCTTAGACAGCCTGCTATACCATGCAGATCAAACCTCTGAACCACCTGTGTGGAATTTCACTGTGCAGCAGGGTCTCATATCAGCTGGGTTCCCTCCTCACTCACAGTAACAATAACTGTGAGGTTACAAATCACAAAGGCATTTTTGGTACAACTTGCAAGCTTATACAAAGTTGTACTTTTGCTAAACAGCTCAGAGGGGCTAAGCTGTGCTAGAAATTAGCAAAGAACGTTATGGGGGACAAAGTGAGCAGTGATGTATTAGAAGAATGTATTTTTAAAAAATTGACAAAGAGAACAGTTTTTTTTTCTTTTTTAAAAAACAGTTGTTACAGGAGGGAATGGGCTCAGCATGGCAATTATACTCGAAAATGATTGAGTATTACTCCTCCAAAGTGAAATAATGGTTACTCTGGAAAAATTACTGAGCACATTTCCCTGTGTACTTTCCCAGAAATCAAATGAGTTAGTAATGAAACTACTGCTTTAAAAATGTAATTAGTCACCAGCGAAAATAATCATTCGTTTACTGTTTTGAAAGGCCTTCAAATATGTTAAAGAATTATGACGTTTTGGTTTGCTCTTAGATATAACGTTCACTTCACATGTATATTCTTACCCTTCATCTATCTATGAGGCTGAAGAAGCGTCTGCACCATCATCCAGGAAACGTTAGTTTTCACTTGACAGTAACAACAAGAGCCACTGATCTGAATTCTGCACTCTGACTACAAAATTGTACTCTATCTTTCGTCAATCGTCATTACGTTTGTGTCGGTCAGCCCTCCCCCCTTACCAAAGAAGGACCATCAGAAAAATTAAAAAAAAAACAAAACAACAACTTTCATTTGCAGCTCCTGTCTTGTGTCTGGCTGAGTGAGCCAAGTACAAGACAAGAATAATATTTTTGGAAGAGTAATTGATTAGATTACTGGAAAACAATAACAACATTAGCAATGTGTTATTGTTTTGATGCTGATATTCCTAACGCTGGTCATAGAAATCCCTGAAACTGTCCATTAAATGATTAGAACACTTTGTTCTAACAGAAGCACCAGATCTCCACCAGACTTGTTGTATGATAATGTATGAGTCACATAAACCCATCACATACCCTAACTTGTTCTCTTGTGGGAGGGGCCTGGCCCCAAACACTAATATCAGCCCACAGCTCTACCTCCAGAGGGCTAGCCAATCAGAGGGAAGGGGTATGTGGTGCAGAGAGCCTTAAAGACACAGCGGCTAAAATATCATATGAGAGGTTTCTGAGAGAGTTGTCTCAAACCCTCTGTGTAAGGAACATGAGTTATGGGGGATTGGAGAGGTAGTGGCTCAGTCCATTGGGACTTGTCTTGGAGAGGTGTCCTGGGCATTATGCCCTTGAGCAAGGCTAAAAAAAAAACCCAGCAGCTCAGGATACACACTGATGGATACTGCACTCTCTGTCAGTGCATATCCCTTTAACTACCCACTCAACCAAATGGTTGAGCACATTTTGAGTCACTGTATTTCATTAGGAGGAGTCCCGAACTTAACTCAAACTGATTTGGCTGTCTCTACCACTCGTTAGAAGTATGCAAAGCTAAAGAAATACACCAGATGGCATTGCAGCTGGGAATGGTTGGTTACTCTTCCACCTCCACTATCTAGGAAGCCACACCTTGAAGATCAGCCAAGACTTTTTTTTTTCTTTCTGAAAATACAAAAGGTAAAAATTGTTTTCAACATGGTATTAGTGATTAAGGCCTTACTAAACAGAAATATGTAACATGATAGCAGAAAAAAGTAAATTCTATGTCAATTAATTTTTCAAAAACATGCTCAGAAGAACAGTGTATAAATATATATTATCAATTTCTGAGTTCATAGTACATAAAAATCATGAGAAAACATTTGGAAAATCATTACTATCACAACTAATTCCCTTTAAAAATGATGCCGGCTGCAATTTTAATATGACTATCATTAATAAAAGGTGTCAGTTATAATTTGATTATTTTACAACAACCAAATTGACACTAAAATATTTTACGGCACAAAACAACATCATATCAGAAAATCCTCAAGACTGAAATGCAAGTATGAACAACAATGATGATGACCTCATCATCAAGACCCAAACTTTTTGAGAACATCTTCTCAAGTTTTGGCCTGTTCGGAGCTTGAACTGCTCCTTGGGTGTCAAGTGCAATGGTCCTGTGCAGCCAAACCGCACTGGTGGTGGAGCTCCCTTGATGGCAGACACAGACCTGACGAAGAGGGGCCGTGGAGCCTGTGATTGGGTCTGCTGAAGGGATGATTGCTGTCAAATGGTTTAACAGAAAATGTGTCAACCTTCTGAGCAATGCCTGTGTTACGGGGAGGCAGATCAGAGACTCGGTCACAGACAACAAAGAGACAAGGCAGACCAGTAAATGCTCCAACAAGAGAATTAATTAAAAAACTAGAATCATCAACAAAAAATCAGCAGCAGCAGTAAAGGGTAAACTGAGAAGGAGAGGCTACAGGAAACAAAAACTCCTCTGAAGAGACCTGACTGCTGGAAACATGAAACAAAGGAATACTACTGAGCTTTAGTGTAGAGTCCAAGGGGGGACACTAACTGTGTCTATACAACAGTGAGGTCTTTATGGCAGAGGCAGAGATCATCAGTTGATTGCCAGTCACCTGCACCTGTCTGCACACCACACACCTGGGTCACACCCACCTAGGGGAAAAATAAAAGAGAGGAAGGAAAGGGAGACTGCTGCTAGGCAGAGCTGGGGGGCCTGACAGCCTGTGGGACCACATTTCTTTCACTGGTCAAACAAGTGGGACTGTAACCTACTGAAGCAGAAACCAGTGTCTCTACCTGGTTCTGCCTGGCTGTCGCTCACAGTTCAAACCAAGTCAACAAGCCAGTGCCCAGAGTTGGATGAGCATCATTAAGCTCTCCACCACCACCACGGAGGAAAGGTCACCCACATTACCAAAATCACAACCAAACGTGTGCTATGACAACTTGGGTCACTGGCCCCTTCATTATAATAAGTGAGGATGATGCAACATCCGTCCAGAAGGTGTGTGAAAGTTGAGATGTCAGAAATGATTATTTCTGAAATTTTATAGTATAACCATGAAATGATTTCTTGACCATTTGGTAGAGGTCCATATTTAAAAAAACGAAAAGGTGTGTTGGGAAAAATAGATTGAAGTTATTTCTCACCAAAGGCATTAAGAAATGCAAAAAAAAATATTGTCCCTTTTTCTTGGACGGGTAGTTGAGGGGATATTTGTGTGCAAAGTGCTGTTTTTGCATGTGTGTGTATGTGTGTGTGTATGTGTGTGTGTGTGTGTGTGGCATGATTCTTTCAGATGGAAATTTTTAATTTCCCGCACAGGATTTAATAAAATATATTTCCTTGTTTTCTGTAACTCAGATACATGACTGCATTGCAACATTTATGCTTCTCTAAGTCCAAGAGGAAAGAGAAAAATCGGGCTAATATGCAAATAACTGAACAAGGAGTGGGTGAGAAAATAAATCAGCTCGCTGTCTTTAATAAGAATTCAACAGTGTAAACATAGATGCCTTCATTTTCCTGTAACAAGGTCAGTTGCAATGGTCAAAGAGCTAATTGCTGCAATATGTCAGTGAGACATTTTACCACAAAACACTTCTCCTGAGTGAGGGTATTTCTTTTTCTGTGTGTCTGCACATTTGTGCTCCTGGGAAACTGGTTTTAATATCAGGCTTTCCCTGTCGAGCTGGGTTTCTTCCTTTGCTTTGTTTGCACAGTGTGGTGTAGAAATTCACTGTGGGCCGCTCTCAGATAAAACCAGCGGAGAGAGAGGGAGAGCGAGAGAGAGAGAGAGAGAGCAAGACTCCTACAAAGGGTGAATGACAGAGAGAGAGAGTTATTAGGAGTGTGTTTGTCTAAAGATGTCGACACACACTCTGTGATGAGCTGAGTAAAGGCCACAGTGTGAGCCAACCAATAAGCAAAGATAGACCAGATATTTAGGCCTGAATATGATCTTTAATCCCTCTCATGTTGGACAATGTTTAACTGAGCTGTCATTGATAATAAACTTAAGTGCTGACAAAGCATCTGTGTGTGATCCAACCAAAACAAAATAGACAACCAGAATATCTTTCAGAATTGAAGCAAATGTTTCATATGTGGAATGTATAAATATCAGTCATCATCTAAGGAACTTGATTTTATGCTTTATAATTAAAAAATAATAATAATAATAATAATTTTAGTGATCATAAAGCATGGTTTACACTGAAGATGAAAATGCAGTCATGGAACTTATTTACCATTGTGTAAACAACTTCAGACAAGTCTTTGCTTTCCATCTGATGCACTGTTTACAGTCCAATTAGCAACTGGACTCTGTCACAAACAACAGCAGCTTTGCCTGACCAAGTACGACTGCTAAAAGAAGAGTGCTCTTTTCTTGGTTTCAGGCCACAGGTTGCAATGAACATGAGCATGGAGAGACTTTGTGACACCGCCTCAATCCTCTGCTCTTGGTCTGTCTGCCGCAGATGTATCATGTATCTTTATGATAGAAAATACCTTGTTTGCCTTCCTACAATTTCAGTTAGAAGTGTGAAAGTTTTGGTAGAGGGTGGAGCACACACACACAGCAGGTAGTAAGAAGGCAGATTTCAAGATTTAAAAAAAACAAAAAAAAAAAAAACAAAGGTCGCAGAGAGCGGGTTAGTGATGTGTCATGAGCGGACTGTGTTTCTCTCTCTCTAGAGGGAGAGGGTTGAAATAAATGAATGAATAGACCAATGGACAAGTAGCCTTGGAAAAAGAAGAGTTTGTGGAGGATCTTTGGTACAGTAGTGATACGTACAGATGATGATGATGGATGAATCGCACATTCTGCCTTCGCCCTCTCAGCAAGTTGTAGCCTGAGCAGCAGCTCACTTGGGCTCCAGTAATATTTCACATTTTCTGCTTTTGGAAATCTATAATCTATACCTCAAGATGGGTCTTTATCTGTGCCCTCCTCCACTCTCATAACCTGTTCCTGTTCCACCTGTCTGTCTCACTCTGTCTCCATCATTTCCAGGCTCTGAGTTCTGGACCTGTGCTGCTATGATACTGGAGCTTTGCTGACTCCTTACTTTTATTCCAGGGCTCAGAGTCAGTCTGTATTCCCTAAAATGTAATACACTGAAACTATGTAACAAAATACCAGAAGGGGCTCTATTATCATGCGCCTAATGTCATACTACTGACTAAAGCAGCTTTTTATTTGAAACTTATACAGTACAATTTAATAACATATTCAAATCTGTACAACTCTCCACATCATAATGAAAATATTATCTGCTTTATAAAAACTCAGATCCCATTGGGCTATATTGCTTTTTCTTATAGCAGAAGCCCACGTTTAAATGTTCTGTCAAACATTTAGAGCCTCAGATGGAGGATCCCAGGACTCCGAGCGTTTCCAGAACAGTTGACACATCCCTAACAGCTTCGCAGTAAATCCCCACTGGCTCTGCCTGGTTGCATTTGTTGATTTAAACCCCTCAAACCTTGGAATGAGATATGCATGTCTCACTTTCTGTTAACAACAATAATTGATTTAACTGTAAGTGGTTTGTGGTAGTTAGGCTTAATTACATTTTTTTAAAGTTATATTTAGTTGAATTATAAGTTGGTATCATCCCAACCACAAAGTATATTTCAACCTGAAAATATATGCCCAAATATTAATTACTTGAAACAGCCATCTGAAGAAGTTAATTCAACTGACCTAGTTAATTTGAATAAACAAAAACAAAATGTCAACATCACCGAAAAGTTTTGATTAGTTGAAATAGATCAATTATTTCAAAAAAGTTACCTGAGGAAATTAAGTTGACTAACAAATATAAATCAACCAAATTAAGACAAGGGTTTACACAAGACATCTTATTTAATCAAGACAACTTATGTAGGTGTTGGAACATTTATCTTTTGCCCTAATGTGAAATTTTAAGGCAGGCCTTGACATATTTTTTCTTTGAAACAAGTTTCCTTGTGCTCATAACAGTGTGGGGTTATGTTCTTCTTCAGTTTCCCTTTTTCTGTGGATAGAGTTGAAATGGATGCATTTTTTTTGTTTCATTAAAACAACTGCTGATACATCTTTTCTGTTTTTTGAAAAATAATTTGTTGCTCTATTTATTTTACATATTTTATTTATTATCACAATTTTGAAAATATTTGCCTTGGTTCTGTCTGTTTGGAAAGCAGCCAGACAATGTCATGGTGTTAAATTTGGACACTCTTGTCTTGCTCAATATTTTTGTCATTTTATTGAAACTACACAACTGACTCAAGACAAGTAGACACCGAGAAAAGCTGCGCAGGAGATAATTGTTTGTAAAAATGGACTGGGAACCTTATGGATGACTCCATTGTTCTGGAAACTGTGAGAATAAAAAGATAAATAAATAAATAAATAAATAAGGCTTTCATGGTGTGAACATTCAGCCTTTGTGCTCCGTTCTGAACACCATTGTGTATGAAACCTTATCATATAGACCCCACGTCTCCCTGAGCTCTCTGCCACAGCCTCAAAATAATTCAAACACAGGCGACATATGAAGAAAGGGCTGAGCGAGGCCACAGGTTACAACATTATCACATCTCTGTTCTTCGTTTCATTTCCTGATGTTTGGAGGAAAATCCCCACAGTCACCTGCAGACAAGTTACCATGGATACCAAGCAATTTTGTGAAACATGCTGCTTACATAGATTGCTGCCTTGACAGTTCATGATCGCCAGATGCTCTTGAAAATAGCCCAGCTTATAAATTCTCAAAATAGAGCAGATTTATACAATTTTTTAGCTCCTCTTTTGACTGTCAAGCTACAAAGGAACTGAGCTGGGGTCTTTTTGGAGGCACTGTTTTTCCACAGAGACACCAAGACTGTATTAATGTAGCATCCTTTACACACAAGATGCAAGGTGATCATAAAATATTAAATTCTGTAAAATCCATTCAAAGATGAACCAAAGAGAAAGTATGGAACTAAACAGATGTGAAGCACATGCTAGAAGATAAAATACCACATGCTTGTAAAGTGTCTGTCTAAGCAGATGGATTTTTAGCTGCTTTTTTAAAGTGTCAACACAATCCACGACCTCGGGCTTAATAGAGGACTTATCAAACATATGCACAGCCAACTGGAGAACAAAGTCTCCACAGTTCTGACAAATGTTCCAGGGTCACTGAGGAAAGCCTGGCTGGAGGACCCACAGTCTGACTCTTGTTCTGAGGATGGGAAAGGTCCACAATCGACTGTGGAGCCCTCTCCACACTCACTCACTCCACACAGGGCTCAGCCAATATGATTTTTTTGTCAGGATGATTATTAAATTTCTCCAAAAGATAGATCAGGGATGTGGAACGAGATTCATGTGTCAGAACACAGGGGCTGTTTTCCAAACTGCCTACTACATACTACATGTAACAGTAGTAGGTAATGGGCCCACTATCTACGACTGTTACATGTAGTATGTAGAATGACTGTTTTGTTGGATCTGTTTAGTCGTATACTACTCTGGATTTCTGTTTCTGAAATTGGAGCTCATGTATTTTTTTCTAATATTTGACTTTATCTTAAATATAGAAATTAAACCATGGGAACATTCATGTGTTGTGTTTAATACAACTTCCTGTGCATATTCACTAAGACAGAGCATGTGTAGATGCATACGTGAAGGTAATGGAGCAGCTTTGATTCCCAGTTGTTGTCACAGCTGCTATCACACTTGAACTGTTGATTTGACTTCAGATTCCCTCTCAGTTGTCTTGGCACATTTCAGTGTTTACAGCCAGCTTCAGCAGTGTGTAATTGTCAGGTCCGGATGTGCTGTGGTGTTCTGACCTTTGTGTTTTCTGCTGCGTCCTTCTCTGTCCTTCGCCCCTGTTTGGTTTTAGACGACACACACAGACAGGAGCAGACGTGGGGAGGCAGAGACGGATGGGGAGGAGGGGTGAAGGTGGCAATTTGGCAATACTGGTGGAGCAGTGAAGTGCAATCAAAAGTCTTGTTCTCCCTGCTGCACTTTCTGTGCACGTGTGTGTGTGTGTGTGGTGACACTCAGGGAGAGGCTCCATTAGTGAGTGCCACTGTCAGGTCACCAAACAAGGTGCCTGTCAACGGGCAGAAGAGAAAAGACTGGAATAAACAAATAACAGACATGTTATGACTGTGTTCTGGACTGAATTTTAGCCCAGTGTGTTGAGAAAGCAGCGATCCATTTGGAGTGCCAGAATCCAACGTGTCCTGCCATGCATGACAGCAAATCTGGAAAGTGAATCATTAAATAACCCAGTTGTGAAAATTGGGGGACTGCTGTTTCTGAAAACGTTGTGCTCCCTTTGTAAGACACTTACCTTGTTAAATGAAGGTGTGATTATCATTACAGTCACTGTTAAGTATGTGCATTTTTCCTTTTCAAGACAATACAGTCCAATTTGAACCTTAATGACGACAATCCAACCCAGGAAGGAGTATAATATTGAACAATAGAGCGTGATTTGATTCGGTTTAATTTGAAACAAACTGATCATTTGATCCTAAGTTGTTTCTTTTTCCACTTAGGTTGAGAAAAAATATTGGAGTATGTTTTACAAACCAATGTGTCTCTGAAAGAGGAAAAGGCCTGACTCACACCTCCATGCCCAGTTATGAAAATCTGTGAGAACTACCAGTGTAAGAAGCCTCCAGTACATTTGAACTTTCTCCTTGGGATCAGATACCTCAGAGAAATTAGACATTGCAAACATTACAATCGGGATATTTAAAGGTGGGGTGTGTAAAAATTGCAATTTTCATCACATTGCACAGTGTGCAGATTGTTCATGTCTTTTAAAATGAGCCCATCCATTACTAAAACATCAAATCACAAAGTGAAGGAAGCCTATGCGGATAAAATGCGATCCCAACAATGTTATCAATTACAACAGCGACGTGGAGTGATGAGGTGAGGGTTCATTTATTCATCTCTGTAACCTTTTTTTTTTCATAGCTTATAGATAAATTGTAAGCTGCCTCTTCTGCTTTTCTAACAACAAGTCCTGTCTTCTTTTTGTACTGTAGAAACAACAGCCTCTCTCTTTTCTCCTCCTGTCTTCCAGGTAGATTTCAGAACTAGCAGGCAGGCTCGAAATGGAAACCATGTTTCACTCTTTCTGTCTCCCAAAATCTATCATAGACAAACATGGCAGTTCATTAGGTCTGCCTCTGGGAACAGGACCCCGGAAATGTAAATATAAAAAAAAAGCTTTTTTTAATTTGATTGAAAGAACAGGAAAGATGTGTCATTGTTATCTCATTTCAATACAGTTAACATAAATATATGAACATTATATCCCATTTCCGCTCTTTCTTTTCGGCAAAACACTGCAAACTTCTACACACTGCACCTTTGAATAAAACAATATAAAGGAATGTTTGAATATTTGACCCATGTTCCAGCTATTAACATGCAGGAGGCGGAACTTATGACCCATGTGTCCTATAGTCAGTCAGCTCGTGAGATGAGCTCCAAATCTTTCTCTTCTTCTTCTGTCACCCGTGTAGATCCACACTCTATGGAGCGTATAAGCTGAGCAGCAGGTACGCCCTGACATTCTCCTCCTCTGCTCATCATGAATAAACATCTGTTCTGACTGCAGACTTAACAGCTTGTAATGTGTAATACCACCCTATCACTAGAAGGTGTACATCACTGCATAATTTCTTTCTCTCTCGCTCTCCCTGTGTGTGTGTGTGCGTCTGTGTGTGTGTGTGTGTGTGCTCTGTATCAGAGTTGTCTGTCAGGTGTTCGTGTCTGTGCATAAAAAGGAGTCTGCTCAGCGAGCCCCCGGCACGTCACTCTTGGCCCCTCATATGCTGAATCTTCATTTTTGTCCTTAAACGCCTCACTCTCACTTCTGCTTTATTGTTTTCTCTCTATGTTCCTCCTTTCACCCCCCCACCACAACCAGACTATCCCTCTCTTCCTAAAACCCCTGAGCTACTCCTCTGTTTGCTGAGCAAAGGCACGATAGCAGATTTCCTCTCTGACTCTTTATTTTCCTCCTCCTGTAATCGTTCCCTCTCTTTGTCACTCTCTCACCTGTTTGCACAGCAAAGATGAGGATTTCCTCTCTCTGCTCACTGACTCTGATCTCTCTTTCATGATTTGTAGTCTCTCTGCCATCATTCTCTCTGGAGTATTTCCAATCTAAGTCCCTTCACATTTAGAATAACTCACAGTTCTTAAACTGCTGTCACTAAAATAGTCTGCACATCATTTGTGTTTTTTCTTGAACAAGTGCAGTTTATTATCAAGGTAAATAAACACACAGCAAATGTCAAAGTGTTAAAATCCCAGAGTTTTGATGACCAGAGTAAAATTTTATACACTTTGGTGTCAAATTGGCTCTAAGTTCACTTCTAGGGCTGCAGCAGAAACTCTCTCTGGTGTTGTCTTTAAGAACAATGCTGCTGTAGAGTTTTTGAAGTGTTCATTTTAGGATGAAGGACTCCCTGAGAGTCCAACTGCTGACTGAAACTTCACTGGCCACATGTGAGTTTAGGTTTTGATTGGTCATCAGGTCACTGCACCTTCTCATTGGTTGAATCAAGCTTCATATCACCACTGCTACACAGCAAAAACTCCAGTTTTGTTTTTCCAGTGATTCTTTTTTGAACCATGAAACTTCCAAAGAGAACACACTGCTTGATGTGTAGACAATGTGTAGAAAGTTTTGAAAAACTGAGTAGATATAAATGAACTGAACTTAATTCCTCACTGAACCCAGTAACCATGAGTGAGAGAGGTATGCAGTGGATATGAGAGCCTGCTGTACATGGGTTATTCACACAGGTGGCACAAAAACTGACTGATTTCATTCAGTGGTGCAGACTGCCTGTTTATGCCTCGTGGTATCGACTTACTGTCTGCACTTCATGGTGTAGACTGTGAAGAACAGTCTACACTCATTTTCAAAATAGTAAGTAATCAGCCGTGCTAAGTGCCACAAAATGTTGCTCAGCACTGACTGACTGACTCATTGCTGGCTGTTGCTGAAAGGACTCTAGTTCAATAGAGATTAACTCCTGGATCTTAGCTTCATTAACTGACTGGAAATAGCAGAGATAAAGGTTGGTAAATGTTCTGTCAAACCAATGTAGTGACATTCTTAGTAAAGACAGTAAAAAAACGCTTTATTTTTCTCATATTCTGGACAAACACTTTAGAGGTGTTTCCATGTTTGCAGTTTCCATCTTTGCACTGAACTGGACCTGTTAACTGTGATGGCAGCTGAACCTTTTTTTCGACCTTCTCAACAATGCTCACAGCCCACAAGTTGTGGATTTTTGGGCTTGTTTTCCTACGTGTTGTTGTTTATTCAGTTTTGCTTTCGCTGGTCTGAGCCCCCCCCTTTTTACCAACTCACCACAACAATGAGAAACAAACACGACAACGTTTTAGTTTCGTACTTAAGTTTGGTTTCACTCACACTCACTCTGCACACTCTGTGTCACAATACAGACACTCAGTGGAGGCGCACGCAGCCTCACGGCGCTGGCCTCCACCTCAGCGCCACATCACAAAGGGCAGAGCAAGGGAGGGGGTGCCAGAACCAGGCGTTGAAAACTAGGGGTAGTGTAGTGAGTAGTTTTGGTAGTTTTGGGAGACAGCGTCTTTCAGCCTAGACATCCAGGAGAGTTGAGAGCTTATCAGCCCTCCAAGGCCGACGCTCAGGGCTCCAATGAGAGAAAATAAGATGTTTTAGTTTCAGGCAGACTCAGTGATTTTCCATCCACCCTCAGTCTCTGGTCTTTCCAACATGGCGATCCAAAAGACCCAATTTGTTGGCCCATTACAGCCGAGCCGAGCTGAGAACTTCTCCAAGTTAGAATCCATCCTGTGGTGATGTCCAGGAATATCCTCCTGCTTGCAAAGAAGTTTGCAAATCGCATCGGTCTGAGTGTTGACAGCCCTGCAAATCCCCTATGTGACAGGCAGCTTCTCCATTGCAAAAATTGCTGCTGACGCCCTTTGAACTTTGCGATAAATCAGGTTGCTGTCAGCTCGAAACAGCAGATAGCCTGATATCATAATTGTTTAGACATCTTCAACATCCTCGACGGAAAGCACTGAGAGGCACACGACCCTCCACTTGGCCCAGGAGTCTATCGTGTATCCGGCTGTAAACCTTTCGTCAGGGCAGGCAGGTTCTCCTTTTCCCACTTTATGCATTGAAAAAAATTATCAATTGCGTTGAGAGACCAGCTGATCAATTCCATGATTTTAGGTTTCAGATGTAAATGCAGAGAGAGGCTCTGATAGTTCAGACAGAGACAGTACAAGACAAAGAGCAGCGAGCAGGGAAGGTAAGGACAGGGAGGGAGACAGAAAGGCGTCCGCCTTCACTGAGAGCAAGAAGAGAAACAATCAATCCTCTAAGTCTTTTAACATTAATGAGTAGTTGCATTTATTTTACACTACATTTTGTTACACTTTGTTATACACTTTGTTACACTACGCTACCTTTATACTGCCTCAAAGTCATATCTGGCCCTTTGAGGGCAACCATTATGCTGATGTGGCCCTGTAAATGTCCCCTACTGTGACTCTTGCCACAGCACCTTTCACTTAATGTTCACTGTTGGTCCGAGTGAGTGGAAGGGGTCGTGGATTAGCCACAAGTCAATTGCAGGTGGCAGTGTATCACAAACACACATCCACCAGAGCATTAATTTAGAGGAGAATAAGTTTGCATTTATTTACATGGTTGAAAACATTGCTTTCTACCCATTGCTCTTCTCTGCCAAGTGTGGTGGAAGTGGTTCATCAGAGGTGAGGTTATTATGGAAGTGTGAAGAATCCTAATATTGGAATACTTGTTCATTTGTGCTTTAGA
The DNA here is from genome assembly GCA_008086565.1 of Thalassoma bifasciatum. Taxonomy (NCBI): domain Eukaryota; kingdom Metazoa; phylum Chordata; class Actinopteri; order Labriformes; family Labridae; genus Thalassoma; species Thalassoma bifasciatum. The sequence goes on from RPOG01002006.1 coordinate 15,940, forward strand.
CAACAGCTCATCCACCATGTTGTCTGCACATGTCCATCAGGCAGTTAAACATTTTGGAGGTGCACAACATGGAAATTTTCGATTTGAAAGAGACTGCATGAAAGGGTGAGGCGGCTGAAATGGCACTCTCCCTATAATGAGTTTCACAAATTTCTGACAAACTATATTAGTTCACCATCTTAATCAGGAAACTCACTTCTTTAGAAACTTCTTTTTTCTGCCCATGAATTTACATTCTGCACTTTTTGTTTCTAATGTGACGGTCAGCGCCTTGGACAAAACAGTAATATATCAAGGGACAAGCAGACATGTGTGTGTCTGTGTGTGTTCAAACATGATGAAGCTAATGTGGCAGATGTAGTCTGGGTCAAGAAACAGAACGCACAGGGCATGTCTGTGTGTGTGTGTGTGTGTGAGTGTGTGTGTGTGTGTGTGTGTGTGTGTGTGTGCATTTATGAGTGTGTGTGTGTGTGTGTGTGTGTGTCTGTGTGAGTGAGTGATGGAAAGGTGAATGGCCACTCTGCAGGATACCACTATGCTCCACTGCATGTGTGTGTGAAGAGTTACTGACCTCTCAATGGGGCTGCAGCAGAGGCTCTGTGTGTGTGTGTGTGTGTGTGTGTGTGTGTGTGTATGTGTGAGTCTTCATGCATATATGTGTGTGTGACCACTGCATCTTCTCTCAGAGAACACGTTGGGGTGAAGATGATGGGACGTCACAGAGTTTGTGTGTGGATCTGTGGGTTGACCTGTGTGTGGTTCTATTTAAAGTTCTATCTGTGGATCTGTATGGAGCTGTGTGTGAAGCTGTGTGTGGATCTTTATGTCCATTTGTGTCTAACAGTGTGTGGTTCTGTGTACCAATCTGTGTTTGGATCAGGGTGTTGAGCTGTGTGTGGAGCTGTGTGTGGAGCTGTGTGTGGAGATGTGGGGGATCTTGCGGATGGATCTTTGTGTGAATTGTGGGTGGAGCTGTGGGATCTGTGTGTGGATCAGTGTGTGTCTCTGTGTTGAGCTCCACAAAGCCTCACTGTGAAGAACACTGTAACAAAGAGCTTTTTTGTGAAGCCTTGAAAGAATAAGTTTGTTTATAAAGGGAATAAAATGGTTGATATTCTTCATGCAGCATGTGTTTGTGCAAAAATATGATTTAAGAAAGAAAATGTGAATGAAAGCTGTTCATACTTGGATAATTGGCTGACAGAAATGATACAGCCCTAAAAATAGTTGCACTGTAAGATCTGATGGAGGAAACTCAATCAAGAAAAAGGACTGGGTGCAAACAATAGAACAAGAAGTCAGTTATTTCAACTCACAAAGATAATATAACAGAATGTAAAAGCATGAACCGGGATTTAACTCTAACATCAGACCATTCAGACACCATATCAGAGTCAAATGAAAAAGAAACTAGGATTAGAAATTTTGTGTCTTCTGATGATGTGTTTTTATGACTTAATGTTTTTCTTGATTACACTATTTTATTCTTCATTATATACATTTTTATTGTGCTATTTTCAAGATAGACTTTCTTGTTTGCAACCATGACTCTTCAAATTTCTCCATTGTGAGAAAAATAAAGTTATACCTTATCATATAGTCTTTCATGTGCAACAACTTCTATATACACTCCCCAAACTTTTACGTTATTTATCTATTTATTTTAATTAGTTCACAAAATGTTTTAGTTTCTCTGAGTCCCCTTGGCAGCAGGCATGAAATACATACCTGTTGGTTTTATTGTCTTTTTTTAACCCATAGATTCATGGATTGGTCCCAGGCTGTCCTCTCTCTGTCCCCTTTCATGATTTACCACAAAGATGCAGTGAGTGACTCTTTGAGAGATCACTGTCCTTCATTGCCATTCCTGTTCTTCTTTCCCTCTGTCTCTTCAACAGTTAGTGAAGACACCTAGACTGTGTGCTACTCTGCCACTCCCTGCAATCTTGAAACTCATTGGCCATCATTTAATGTTGTAGTGATGTGCATAGATGTATGGATACTTCAGTTGGGTAGATGCTGTACGTTGTCAGCGTAGGTTTGCATCGTAATAATTTCCCTTCCTCCTTTAAACTTTTCCTCCTATTATCTTCACATCCAGACACAGGAATACTTAGTTAATCCCAGGGGCAAATTTGTTATCATAGCTCTTAATATAGTTCATCAGCAAGAATATAAGTGGGTTAGAGGTACTAAAATAAGCAGCAGTAACAAAGCAATATATATTTTTTTCACATTGTGATTGTCACAAGATGAACTGTGTAGGTGTTAAGATCTTACACAGTGTTTGGACAGATTTACAAACAGTCCACAGGTAGAAAATACATAGATTAATATGCTATTATTATTATTATTATTATTATTATTATTATTATTATTATTATTATTATTATTATTATTATTGTTATTATTGCCAACATACCCTTAATGTGCAAGCTGTTAGCAGCAGCATCAGTGAAGGTAACTTAGATGAGATCTAGTTTGAAGAAGAGCATATTTAGCTCATGATGGATGCATTATTGTTGAAACAAATGTATACAAAACATCACTGCACAGTGGCAATATTTGCTCCACAGCACCCTGGTTGACGCATACATTGTGCTTTAGACATGGAGTCTTTTTTGGCTCATTTTCACAAGTAAATGGGAAGAAACTTAAAAGAACACAAAGCTCGTCACCAGAGAGAAACCTGGCTGTTTTCATGAAATGGTGGCTATAAAATTGTCATTTGACCTGGATCCCTTTTTTTTCTCCAAAAGCAGTGACCTGTCATGTTTTCTCCTCTTTAGTTTTCTTTGGGTCTGAAACCATCACTCTGATTTCACCTTGAATCTGTGTCTTCCAGGCTCATTTTAGAAGTCTTTGGGTTTAATCTTCCAGGGACTCCTGTTTGCCAGAGTGGCACATGTATAGCAGGTCTAGATACAAAATCTGTGTCTAATGCTTGAATTTTTTTTCAGTTTTCTTATAATAATTCACTGGATTCACAGTGTTATCTGACTCACAGGCCACTCAGTCTCGATGTCATTATTGTCTATTTTCACTCAGCAGGCTATATGATGCTCTTCCTCAGTAGCAACTGATGTAAATCCAAAGGTCTTGGCCAGTACAAGTCTGCCCTCTCACTGTCAATCACTGAGGTTGTGTTGTGCTTTCAGAATGGTGAAGGGAGTCAAGAGGAGCTGGCAGCATGTGGAGACAGGAAATGAGGTTCAGGTGTGCTCAGACTGAGTTCATGATCTCTGAATGAACAAAGACTTAAGAAAAAGTTCAGGTAGAGAAGAAGAGAGCAGGGCAGGGATAGCCCTGAGTCAGTGAGGTCATAAGAGTGGAGCTTTATTTAGCTTTTATTAAGCAGAACAACTTTGTGTGTCATCATAAAGCTAACCTCACTGCGCTGATACTATGCTGACAAGCATTCAATGCTCTGCGGCCACTTTGCTTTTATCTGGTTGGACCCTCTTTTGTCTTTAATTTTGCCTTCATTCTTGATGTCATAGACTCAACAAGCTGCTGAAACCTCCCTCAGAGATGTTGCTCCATATTGTGATGATCTCATAACACAGCTGCTGCAGGTGAGAATCTGCTGTTTCTCCACATCCCAAAGGAGCTCCAGGAAAGCCGTTCAAATTGATTTGAGCTTTTAAATACAGAGCGTTCTCCATGGGGGGGGGGGGCAATCATGCTTAAGTACAGCACGGTTTTAATGGGTCCGCCCTTGGACTACCTACAAGAATCTACACCGTAGGCTGAAAGCCTACCACACCATCAACAGAACGGACATATCAACAACTGCACCTTTAACACTTCTAACACTGGCTCAAGGCTTCCCCCAGAGTTCTGTTCTTGCTCCTCTCCTGTTCATTATTGACTTGCTCACCCTGGTAACATCATTTGTCAACATGGCCTTAATTTCAACTGCTATGTTGATGAAATCCAGCTCTACATTTCCGCTGAAACCATGACCACAGGAATCCACTACGCTATCATCAACCACCTCACCGCAATAAAAACATGGATGCAGCTAAATCCTCACAAAAGCCAATCCAAATTTCAGTATCACGGTATCAGTACCTGTTGTTTCGTATCATTTATGTTCCTTGGTTTATGTAATGTTCTCAACATTTGTAAAGTGTCTGAGTTTTTGAAAAGAGCAACATAAAAGTTGTTATTACTTTTGATGGTTCATGGTGTCCATTTATAAGAGATATGATTGAGATTTACATCTTTGGCTCTGAATCTATACTTTTGTTTAGATTGGTACCTTGAAAATGAGCTTGGCCTCAAAGTCAAGTTCACTTGCAGAAAAAGCTCCATCAGTGTTTTCTTCCTGTGCTGTCCTTTCGTCTCCCATCTCTGTGTGATTCTTCAAGGCTCCACATGTCAGAGGTATAATGAGACTTGTGTATCAGCAGGGGCTGATGAATGTTAGTGCATGAAACAAAGTGAACACCCACACCACAGATGTCTGCAGTCCAGAGCAGACGCAGGAGGGCTGAATCTGTATTTTTGTCGCTGTTTTAAGATCCTCCCACTTATGGTAATTGGCTCATTCTGCCGACTCGAACCAACTCTTCAGCTTGACCTGAGGTTTGGTTAATTAGCCACACAAATAAAAGCATCATTGTTTCAAGCTAAAAGGTTTCTGTGTGCTAAATACCTCAGCCCTCTGTGGATATAAATATGCTTTCAACAAAAAGTAACACTTCAAAGACATACAGTGCGTCCCTCTCTGCTGTCTATCCAACAGCCTCAGACTTTCCAGCATAAAGGAGATCAGAGGTATTGAATCTGATTATGTTTCAAAGCTTCAAATTACTTCCCTCTAATTATACACAAAAACTTTTTTTTGGTGGTTGTGGGAAACTGTAGTTTTTCAAAGCGGTAGGGTATGTTCTTCCTCCTCAATGGTGGTGTCTGGTGAGAGACATTTAGTAGCGGGGGCACAGCTGGAGGAGGACAAACAAACTGTGGCAATGTGAAGCTCTTTCTCATCCGGTCAGAAGAAAAACATACTTTAAAGCATTTCTCACTGCAGAACAGACCTCAGTGTGAGTCACAGACACAACACACAAACACACACCCTCACACACACAAGCACACGCACATACACACACACACACGCACACACACACACACACACACACACACACACACACACACACACACACACACACACACACACACACACACACACACACACAGATTGTGCTGGATTTTAGGGAATGACTTTTTTTTTCATATTATTAGTGTTTTGGGTTTATTTTTAATTCTGGGTACCAGTCAGGTCAGTCCTGACAAATTAAAATTTTTGTTTTGTTTTTTGTACAATTTCCTTTTTTTTTTCTTAAACCAACACAAAGGATGCATAGAATATAAAAGAAAAACATGCAAAAATACCCTTAGAACACACAATAAGCAAACCAGCCCAAAACAACGTCAATACAGCAGTTTATCTTTTCAAAAGTAAAGTGTATTTTCTTTTCAAAATCAGGGAATGCAAAGTCTGTCCAAACTCAAATAAGTTCAGTTTTTCTCAGTTCAAAACAGTTTGTTTTTTCTTAAGTGACCAAAAATAAAGGTCAGTTCTTTCATCAACAAAATATTTATTCAGTGGGTACTCTTTCCTTCTCCCCAAAAAAACAAGTTTTCCTTTTAAGTACAAAAACAAAAAACAACCACTCCAGACTTAGGTGAGAGTGAATCAGCCCACCGAGCTTCAGGACTCATGACGTAACCAACTTATCCACTGCCACCAGGCAGCAACGCTCCAATAGAGACCGTTGGGGCGGCATGTTAAAACACATAACACACAAACCCACACACACACACACACACACACACACACACACACACATAAATGTTAGAAAATATATATATATATAAGTTGAAGTAAGGTCATATCATCAAGGACTTTATATCTACAATGACGTGATGTTTCAGCGCTTTCACAAAAAGAAAGAAACTCGTCTCCTTCATTTAGCATTTCCATTTTCATTTCCTTCATTTTTTCTTTCATTTAGCCATCATTTACTTTGATTTAATTCTGATGTGTCAGAATAAAAAAGATCACCATGGTGTTATGTCCTAAGCATCGAACTGAACAGTGCTGAAATACAAAGCATAGACCCAGTGGCTGGGAATAAGATGTGAATTTTAGAAGAAAATCTCAAACCAAACACTTTGCAAGAAACACCACATCCAGGTCTATGATCTTTGGTGGAGGGTCACCTTGAACATTTGTTTTAACACCAGCTCTGATGAGTTGTGTAACCTGACCATGAATTACCAAACCAACCAGTTTTCCAAACACTCATGATCAGTGGCAGCTGGCCAATTTTTATTCATTCATTAAAAAAAAAGAGAGATTTCAATGAAATTACTTTTTAAATTAGGTTATGCATATAGAGAATATATACATGAATTAATGTTCAAGTTTCAGGCTTTTCATCTGTACCTGATGGGTGCTGGGAAAAGTGCCATGGAACAGGGACAAGTAACCAATGAGGGACTGTTTCAAGGGCAAGATACACATGTACTAAAGTGGACATGGCCAATCAGAGTCATGGAAATACTACTGATAGAAGCTTATGAAATCAAAAACAACGAAACATAATACAAAAAGTAACCAGTGTGGCAGCCATGTTCTCTGTGTTCTCCATTGTGCTGACTCTGGTGAGACAGCATCTTGTGAACAGATTCTCTCTGATGATTTAAGTGGACCAGTCACCAATTTGCACAAGTCTGGTTCAAATTGGAGTAGTGTGACTACAAGCTACTGGCCAACCATTCCTCATGTCTTCAGATAACTGCTCAGATAATTCTGGTTTTCTGTCTCAAATGTGTGAATAAAAAAGATAGAATCAGTTTGAAACTCCTCACTCCTGTTCAAAAAGGTGAAGTAAAAAGAAAGCACTAAGAAAGAGCTAGAGTTTGAGCAGATCATGCTGCTGAGTGGTTTTTCTATCTTTGTCACAGGCCATCTAATACATTTGTAAAGCATTAAAAGGCTACAAAAAAATTAAAGTCTGACAGTAATTGAAATTATTGAAAGTGAGCATCCTTTTCCACACGTTTCCCTCTCTTAGAGTGAACAGTATGAAATGTGGAACGTGCTGATGCTGGTTTGGAGGAATCACATTTTTTGGAAGGAAGAAACAACGCCCTCAGCTCCAAACAACGTTTCATAAGCAGAGAGCAAACTGCACACTATTAGCCAAGCACATAGGCTTGTAATCAGGCATTTTGGCAGTGTGTGTGTGTGTGTGCGTGTGTGTGTGTGTGTGCGTGTGCGTGTGCGTGTGTGTGTGTGTGTGTGTGTGTGTGTGCGTGTGTGTGTGTGTGTGCTTTACAGAAAGCAGAGTGTGTGTCTGTCAGTATAAGACCCTGGCAAAGGTCTGAGCGTGCCTATTAGCATGCGCTCACTTAATCCAATAGCCTGCACAATAGCATGGCTCCAGGCCTTGGACTACTTCAGCGATATGGCTGTTTAGCAAACACACACACACACACACACACACACACACATACAGCTCTACATAACATACTCGCACCAGCCTAAAACGCAAAATGGGAACCTTACACAGCATGACTGTTGGTTCTTTCTTTACTTTGGAGAGCAGAAAGAAGAGCGTTGGTATGTAAGTGTGAGACAGTGGACAGTGTGTGTGTGTGTGTATGTGTGTGTATGTGTGTGTGTGTGTGTGTGTGTGTGTGCAAGAGAGGGAGAGAGAGAGAACAAAAGTCATGGGTTTTAAGTGAAGCTGATTGGTTACCATGGTTGCCGCCATCGGCAGTGACAGTGTGACTAAAGAATTAGAAAAGGGACACATCTGTCCAGCATAAGCAGATGTTTATAAATCTCACACTTGAGTTTGAAATGATGTCTGATGATGCTGTTTGGAGCGGAGAAACCCTCACATTGAGGACGCAAAAACAACTTTACTGCTCTCACACTGAGTTTCGAGTTGTGTGATGGACGATTCATTTCTGGAAAGTGAGGGAGCCCTAAAAATGCTCATATGCAAAGCTGACTTGTTTCTTGTATGATCTTGGATCTTAGAGGCTGTTTGGCTGAGTGGGTGGGGGCTGCAGCACCCAAAACATGAGCCTGTTCTCATGAACCTGCAGAAATGTTCTCACTTCTGTGACGTTTTACCCGATTTCCTCCTTAATTGTTGTAAAATTATATCAGGGGACTTTTATAAATTTCCCCAAAATGTGTGTGTTTTCTCAGCTTGTTCTACAGACCATTGATATGTGTAATAAAGCGAAGCTGCACTGAGCTACGGACATTATTCTGATGTTGAGATGAAAACATGAAACTGACTGTTTGTAAAGATGCTCTCTCAGACAGAAAGTGCTGAAGTGGAAATGCACAACTGCAGATTAACAGTTGTTCCCTTCTTTCCGTCCTGGTTCTGACCTGTGGGAGGCATCATGTACTGTCTGCAAATCTGGCACCCATGTGTCAGCTAAACATTTAAACACCTCTAAATCTAAATTGACTCTGAGATTTGGAGGCTTTGTTTATATTTTTGGACAGAAAAGATTGTGCAAATATTGGCTTCATTAAGAATTTTTCTTGTCCACATTAAGTCAGAATTTTGAAATAAAAAGTCAAAATTCTGAAATAGTAAAGTCAAAATTTGGACTTTAATTACTCAAATTTCATATTTAAAAAAAAAATCTCAACAAAGCATGTTATTCATTTTTACATTCTGAACTGTAAAAAAATGTGCTTCCATACTTAATTTATTTTTACATTATAGAAAAAAATATATTATGAGCAGTAAAGGAGTTTTAAAATACACATTTGGGTTATGAAGCTACCTCGTCGTTTTGGAATCTTTGGTTATTTTTGCAGGACCTCAAGAGGCCGGTAGGGGGTCCACTATTTGAGTTTTTTGAATATGGTCACTTTCCTTAAACTGATAAGGGAGGTAAGTTCCCCACCAGAGCCAGTTTCAATAATTTTCACAGAGAATCATCCATCTAAAGCTTACACAAGGAGATGACGGACAAAACACATTAGATCCGTCTCATTATTCTTATTATAATCCGGCAGGACTCCAGATCTGATGTGTTCTTCGATTTCATGGGTTTCATCACAATCAGTGTGTGAGTTCACACCCACTCTGCTCCGTCGTGTTTCGTTCTCATCAAAGAAAAAAAATCTGACAAAACTCCTACAAACAACAGAGTGCAGATACTTAATGATGTATTTGCATATTATGGAAAAGGTAAAAATTTAAAACTGGTGTGATGAATTGCCTGAGCTGCGATTGGATCCTCAACTTACCAGTTTGAGCCAACTACCATAAAACCCAAAAATGTAAAAAATTTGGCTTATTTGTGCATCCTGGCCAAAATTTCTTGATATTTCTCTCCAAAAATGATGGATAAATATGTCAAGCAAAAAACTTAATAATATAAGCAAGTAGAAAATTTAGCACTGAGTAATACCATGAAATATTTGAACATGTGTCAAATTTTAAACAATGGTCTACACTGTTTTTGTCAATGTTTTTGTAGAACTTTGGAATTAAATTTCCCTTTTTAACTAAATGAATATGGTACCCTATGTTTCTATGTGGGCAGTTTCAAAAGAGACTTGAAGAGTTCAGAAGAGTGGGGGATGGGATCAAACCAGGACAGTCTGTCTCGACTTCTGCACACAACTTAACTGCTAGACCAGAGCTGCACTTGATAAATTGATTTAAAGATTCTTTAAAGGTGCTCTTAGAATGTCAGATTCAGCAAAATGTGCTTTTTTTAAACAAATATTACACTAAAAAAAGGGCTCACTGGGGGAGAGGGTTGAGGCAGGGGGGTTTTCACAAAAGTTTAGGAACAAATTGGAGCCAACATTCCTCTTAGTTGATGCATGTGAATGTAAATATTCCAGGAAATGTCAGACTCCCCTTTTCTTTAAATTGGGCCTTAACCGAAAACTTTAACTCTACTTGAAACAAACTGAGTCTTTATTAACCACAATTGGTACAAATGATATTTTTTCAAGCTTACTGTAGCTACTGATGCAATTTGCTGTAATGCATTTGGCAGGAAAAACACATTACTTTAGCCTGGTTTAATTCTGCAAGTACAGTAACAAAATAAATTATGTAGTGCAGAAGCCAACAGTGATGATGAGGAAAAACTACTTTTCTTTAGATACCAGGATCATTCATTCATGCCACCACTGCTTTTATATATTAATTAGTTATTCAAAAGGGCAGATGCTCTGAGTGCTTTACTTAACCTTTATTTTACAGGTTTCATTTCTACTTAATGTATTCCAATTGAAGCATAAAATGTGTTTAAGGACTGGATCCTGAAAGAAAAGTTAATTTGATGATGGATCAGCTGAAAGAGGTGCAAACCACTTGAGGCCATATTGGTTATTATAAAAAACAAAGTTTTACCATCTTCTTGCTTTGCAGAACAATAAACTCAGACAAAAGCAAGTGTGTCTGAAGTCAATGGAGGAATAAGTCAGTAAAATAACAGCTGGGTGGATTTTTGATGCCATGCTTGAGCTGTTTAACAAGCCTCAGGAACTCCTCACTTCCATTCCCACAGCAAATGATCTCAGAATAATAACTTTTCCAGCCTCTAAACAGTCCAAGTGGCATCTTAACAGCTGGGAAAAGAGCTGTGGAACTTCAATCAACCAGCTCATATGAGATGTTTGGAACTTGTCTGGTTGATCTCTGTGTTGAGCAGCTTTCTGGAGTTGTCCCCAGGTCTCCGAATAGAACTAATCATGACGCAAAACTAACTTTTACCTTGTGTTGCAGCACGGTTTAATGGAGCGTTCTCGCCTAAAAATACTGGACTGCAACCAGGTCGGCATGTGTTGGCATTGCAGGGAAGATGGACTCCAGTCGTGAAAAGGAATGGAGGAGCTGTCTTTGTAGCGTCTGGGATCCTGAGCCAAGCCATTTGACAGTGGCAGTGTTTAAAAAATGGCATGTGGGGTGGGCGTCTGAAATGCCCCCCACAGCGGGGAACCGTTGAAACAATTACTATAAATGTACGGCAGGAGCACTTTCCTCTCCATACGACATTTTTATAACTTCGCCAATGAAGTTTGAATCGAGCCAACTAATTTGTCTGGCAAATTAGCTTTAGCATGTCTCGCAGCGTGATTCAACGCTTACAACCATTGGAGTCCAATTGTTTTTTTGCATTTGTGCGTCTGGCGTCGTGATGGATGGCTCGGCTGAAAATGGGGAAGCACCACTTTAGCTATCAAATTAAATGGTTTTTAATCAGTTGGTGTTTTTAATGGCGGCTTGATGCGGGTTCACTTGTGCTCAACATCGACAATAGAGACAAACAAATGCGACAGCTTTCTAATTGAAAGTGCTGTGATACCTCGGTTAAATAGTGGTGTTATGATTGTGTTATTTTGGTTTGTTCGCTTGCTCAGTTTGATAATCATGTTTTTCATTTCTAGAGGGACTTTAGGAATTGGTTTGTGATCGTCTTAATGGGCATAATTTTGTGAGGGTGTGTCGGTGTATGTGTGCGAGGAGACGATTGCATGTGCGAAAGTGTGAACGAAGCGAAAGAAAGAATACAAAGAGGTCGCCCAGTTTGCCAAGAGTCGGACAACGATTTGGAATAACTTCAAATAAACACTTAAATTTATATCTCTTAAGCTCTTAAAGCGGGGCAGTCACACATGTTGATATTTTAAAGGTGACACTGGGAATTGATATAAGATACAAGACATGTGGCTGAGTTTTTAACTTTCTGTGGAAGCCATCATAAATGACATACAGGTTAGAGCTCTAGATGGTGGAGGAAAATGCTGACATGTAAAAGAAACAACATTCATCCTCCTTATTACCCTCTCTAAAACACACCTCTATCAGTCCCACAAACAAACAGGCTCAAAGAAAATGCAGACCTCTGAGTGGTGGCTGGAGCAGCTCTTGGATGTGTAATGAAGTGAAATATGATTATTATTACAGGCTCTCTGTCCGTCACTCCTCCCTCTAACTCTCTGCGCCGAGACAAATTCATTCTTTCTGGGTCAGAGACGAGAGAAACGGTTGATTGTGTAAATAATGGATCGTGTCCTTGTCTCCCAGCTGTCTGAATGGATTTAGATTAACTCCCAACTGATGGTAATGTGATGAGTGTAAGAAGCAGGCAGCGGACAGATTAACACACATGAACACACACATCAGTGCACACTGATTGTGCAAACAGGGGGGCACACATGTACACCTTGTGTGAAGCAAACACTTCTTCTTTTGAAATCTTTCAGAGGTGTTAGTCAGGATGTCTTTGACCTCATGGAGGTGTGAGCTGGAAAGTTTTTAACAGCTCTCTCTTCTGTTACTCTTGGCTACAATGAAAACATAGAAGAGATGCTTTCATTTAAACGTACACACATAATTCACATGCAGCCCTCTTAAACTGTCTTCAGTTTTGGAAATTCGTTGCTAAGAATCTGTTATTTATTACGGCAATTTCATTTAGCTGACATCACAAATGCGTCCCCGTAATTAAGTGCCCTTTTTGACACATACCGAACATTCTCATTATTTTTTTTTACAGCTTTACAGGTTTTATTCTGTACCACATTAGACAGTTCCAAAGGCCTATCATATCTATTTTTTTATTCTTTTGGAGTCAGCACCAAAAATGAAGTTTGACTGTGAATAAATGATCTCATCAGAACAGCCCAGCAGTGAGGAAAACATTTAGGCTATCAAAACAATCAGGGTTAAATTTCAGTAATTATTTACAGTCTTTTTTTCCTCTCTTTCTTTTTTTCTTTTTGCCCAGTCAAACACCAAATGTGTGCTGTAGGTGAAAAAGGACTGAATAGATGGCCTTTTTTTCTGATTTTTCTTCCTTCATAATAAGAGCAGCTTAAGGTTTGGTTTTTAACATTTTATTCTGTACAATCAAATAATTCACTGAATCTACACCAGGAATCCTAAGGTTTAAAAATTGATCAACGGAACCTCAAACAAACAAAAACAAAAACAATAAAAACATAAACGATAAGAAGGTGCATGAAAAAGAATGGTATCCCCGTGGGACAAACCAGTGAAACAGTCACAATGAGACATTATTCTAGCAGTCATTATCAGACCCTCTCTTTCATTCTTTTCTGCTGCTTTTTTTTTTTTTTTTTTTTTTTTTTTTTTTTTTTTTTTTTTTTTTTTTTTTTTTTTTAAATTGACAGTAATCACTTGGTCTGAGAGTTAAAATTACAGATGTCTTTTCACATGTGGAGAAACAAAGTCAAATTTTACTTCACCATGCCCTCAAAGTTATCTTGCAAACATTAATGATATTTGTATTTAAAATGACCGGCAGGCCAGTGAGCCCAGAATTTTTTTTTATTTACTTAATTTGACTATAGTTAAAACATGTAAAAAAAAAAATAGCAAAAGCTAATCAATTACAACATTACATCAATGGCCTGAAAGGGTGAGATTGTTATTTAGACTGTAATGTAATCTGTGGTAAGAGTGATATTATGAGTTAAAGCTAAAGCATGGAAATCAGTCCTGGTCTTTGATAAGAGAAAAAATGTCAAGTGACTTTGACATGTTAAAAAAAAGAAAGAAAGAAAAAAAAAGCCTTTTATGACAGGGAGACAAATAAGAAATTTAAAAAGCCCCCTTTCACATGCACACACACTCCCTGCCTTGTCGTGTTTTTCATGATACATGAAGGGTTTTTAACCGCCTTTTTCTCTCTTTCTGTGGCCTTTTTTTTCTAAAAGAATGAAAAAACAGAAGAATAAACAACACAAAAAATATAGGATCATTTCAGTGTATTTTTAAGGGTACATGTGAGTTTTTGGCACAGCTGAGTGAGGAAGGTGAAAAGCATAGAGAGAAAAAGAAAAAAAAAGAAAAAAAAGAAAAACATTCTAGTCTGATTAGGCCTCATGAGCCGTACTTAGTCACCTTTTCAATAAGCTGAGCTTGAGGAATGAAAATACTGTGATTGTGTAAAAGTCACCCAGACGGGTGCACTTCTCAGGCATTAATGCATGTTTTAGGGTTTTTGTCCTTCCTTTCTTAAAACTCTTCTTATGCTCAGCGAAAAAAAAATATATATATATATGTGAATACTACTCTGCACATAAAACAAATTCAGGTTTAGCAGAAATGACATTCCGACGTTGTTAACAATAGCATTTGAGATTTTCCCTTTAGCTTGTGGTTACATATTTGTGAAAATCAATCTACATTGTGGTGAAACTGTGTCCTTAAAAATAGCATGTCTATAGCATGACAAATAGATGACAGTGTCATTAGAAAGTTCAATGCATTTATTTATTTATTTATTTTAAATCTTACTAGTTTTTTTGTTTGTTTGTTTTTATCTTTCGAATTTTTGAATGTACTTTCAGTTTATTTTTAAGGTTTGTATGTGTTGAATATTTACACTTAAACTCATGGCTGAATAAATGTACAGTGTGAAGCAAACCTCATTTGGTCCAAATTGGAAATTAAGTTTTGGACATCATCATAATATATAAGGTCAAGATGTAAAGTGGGCTGGCCTGAGGCAGGAAGCTCCAGGTCTGAAAATGAGTCCCGCTCTGACCCTGACACACACAGTCTCTTCTAACCCACCAGCATCAGCTCCAGTGATTTCCTGATGAGTTCCTTAAAACAGGAATATTACATTTTTAATGTTTACTGCAGCTCAGTCCTCAGACAACAGAAACCAAATTTCAAAGCAACCAAAATGGAAAATGGAAGGGAAATATGCAGCTTAAATTTAAGCCTTTAAAGACGTTCGAACAAAGGATCAGGAAGCCTGACCTCCTCTCCTATCCTGAGGAGGCTCCCACGTTTATATGTCAAACGAACCAGGCAGAGGTTTTTCCTAGAGTTAATCTTAAAAAAAGAAAAAAAATGTAGACACCATCACTCTGATTTATTCTGAAATTTAAATGTTTTTGGGAAAAATCTGAGACTTATGATTGTTGTAGAAATGAGTGTGTCCTCTTTGAAACACACTGGAGTGTGTGTGTGTGTGTGTGTGTGTGTGTGTGGATGAGGACTCTGAACTGACAGAAGACAAATTTATCAGAGTTCATTTTTCCTTGCTCCAGTGCTCGGTGTTGACTCTCCTCCCGTGTGTATGGGCCTGCTGGAGGTTGTGTGTCTGCAGAGAGAGTCAGTTCACGGACACGCTGCCTCTGACGCTAAATCAATATGGGGGGGTGAAGCTCCTAGAAACAACTGAGGGCCAAAACCGTGCACCTTGTCTGATGGGTTCAGAGCAGCTGCTGTTTGTGCCGCGGAGGCTCTTTGAGCTGCTGAATAGGCCGAGGTGTGGAGGTGCAAGTTAGGTGTGCAAATCAATACTCCATCAAAACTCAGAGAGGACCTCCAACAAGCAGCTCTTTTCCTCCTAACTCACACCAAGTGAAGACATAAAGTGTGTTTCCTCAAGGCCTGCTTTTACTGATGACATGAGGCAGCGTGCAATCCTTCTCCGGGTGAGAGGAGTCAGAGAAAATTCTCCGAAATGTTTTTATTTTATTTGTTGAGGGTTGTTTTTTACAGTTTTGTGTGAGACTGGCAAAGTCTGTTTTTCCAGCCTAGGTTAAAAAAATAAGATTAAATTTTGAGTGAGAATTTTTCATTTACGTCCAAAGGTGAAAATTTGGTTTTGTGTTTGAATGAAACATTGATGCATGAATAGATGAATACATACACTTTTGAGCAAAGTAAGAGCTATGACAAAGATAGTTTTTAGAAAATATATTTGCAACACTGCATTGAGATCAAATCTGCTGAACATTAGAAATACAAATGGCCCAACTGGATTAAAGTAATTACTTCAATTTCCAAAATTATGTTTGTAACATCTAATTGTTTAACTTACATTATGCCCACATGGACATGTTATTTATAACACACAACAAGCATGTTCCATGTTGAACATTTTGTTTGTTGATATTTTTCCAGATAAATAGGTAAATATGAGTTCACATAGAAATACATAAATTAAAAAAAAACAGTTTTTTGAGTTAAACAACATATATTTTACACCAAGGTAGAAATTGTATTTGAGCCAAACATTTCCTCACTGCTTGGTTAACTCTTGCATCTCTTGATTCACCAATAAATTAACTTTGCATATATACTTGAAATGCATGGGAAAGATGAAGATGCAACTCGTCATCTACTTGTTTTTCTCTGTTTTGTAGAGAGCATGCTGACTAACATCACTGGGATTTATGATGAGGATGCACATTTGAAGTAGTTCTTCCTCATGGATCTTCAGAATTTACCATCATTTATGGAGTGCCCATAAACAAAACGTGAGACTATTCCTATGTCTAAACCAGGGGTGTTAAAGATGCGGCCAGTGGGCCAAAAGCGGCCTATCAGACGGTCAAAAATAACATGAGGTATGATTTCGAAAAGTGTAAAAATTCTGAAGTGATGCGCTTCAGGAGGAAGAGTTTGATTTGAGGAAACCTTTTGTTCATGCACTGCCACACCTTTATGTATTTTAATGTGTGAATCTGATAAAGCTACATGTAAGAATCTTTAGAGGAGGACAACTTCCACTTACTCCTCCATAGTTCTCTCTTTTGTTCTGTAGAATGCAGTGTGTCTGGATTACTACACAGACATGGAAAGTACATTTAAAATCATGTCTTTATCTCAACCAGTTGTTTTGATCATGAAGTGAAGTACTTGGCTGATCAGGTCCTGGTCGCTGTGACTGAGTGTGTTGTGCCTTTGTAGATACACTGTGGTCTCTAAGTTTTAGTGCACACATAAAAATCATGAACTGAGGCAGAACACTGCCATTCAACCCACTTTTCTAAAATAATTTTAAGTTGATCATTAAAGCTATTTTATTGACTGTGGACATTTTCAGACACTAATAAAAGGAGAAAATTTGAAGATTTTGCTATTTATAGGTTATAATGAGTTTGCTGGTGTGAGATCAGATGCAGGTGTCTGTGGCCATTGAACTACACAGTTTGACACACCTGGTGTAGTCAGCACCGAAAACAATCCTTTTTTTCTTGCCATGAATATTTTCCACAGCAACACAAAGCAAAGAACTGACAGTGTTGAGTGACTATCGATTACCCCAAAGTCATATGAAAGTATTGAAACATTACCATGCTGATATCAACATATGGTGGAGGCTCATAGTCAGAACCTCTGCAGAGAAAGTCACTGAGAGCCAGAGCTCAGGCAGATAAAGGTCGGTTTGCTGCAACAAAAGTGAAAAGGAACATATTTCAGAGTCACATAGTCCAGTTTTCTGCCCTTTTTGAGAAAAGGTGACATGTCTGTGCCATTAGGGGTCTATCATGAGCCCAACACAGAAATGATCAGTCTGGCAGCAGAAAACATGCCCTGGCGGTGCTGATGCTGCTGCAGCTGCAGACATGCTAGTGGTCCTGCAGCTGCTGCTGCTGCTGCCTCTGAGTATAAAGCAAGGGACTTTACTGGAGTTTCTTTTTTCATTGCTTAAGGGCCATGAATAACTCAAACCATCATTTCCAGTGTTTTACATCACATGGGCTTCAGAATTATACTCATGAACTGACTATATGACTGATCTGTAGCTACGGCTATGGAATAATTTTCTCCATCTCATGTGGCCCCAATCAGCTTCCATACAGAGCAGTTTAACCCTGACAGGTTTTTTTTTTTTTTTTTTTTTGTGCCACAGGATCAAAGAACTAAATGACTTTTTCTCCTCAACATATAATTTCAAATGATCACTTCAATTCCATTCGTATTTCATCAATGTTATGACAAAGATATCATCCTTTATTTTCACCTACAGCTGATAAATGGAGTTTCTATTTGGAATGTGCACTTCAAGCCTGTTGTTGAAAATGGACAGACCAGAGGCTTGAGTACGTGTGCAGAGCTGCTATTTATAGAAACCCATGTCTGCCAGTAAAAAACTAGACATGAACATCTGGATTTGTTGAAGTGTTGAAACAAAAAGTCATTTTTAAAATAGAAGTCTATATGTATGACTTTTATATCAAAATTTCAACATTTTTTCCAATAATATTGACTTTTTCCAAAAATTGTGGAAGTTTTTATCTCTGAATTTTAACTTTTTTTCCCTCATCATGTTGACTTGTTTATATGTTAAAAAAAAAAAAAAAAATAATAATAATAATAATTTTGACTCCATTATCTGAAAAGGTTGATGTTTTTTATTTATGGACGCTCTTCCCATAACTCCCTAACCTCACCCTTATCAGGCATTGAACTTTTGTTGCTGCTTAGAACTCTCGGAGGCCATCTCCACGGCAATAGCTGTGACTTTGTCATCATCAGAGGGTACTGTTGAGTCTGGGTGGGACATTAGCTCTTGCTCTTACACAAACACATTCATGAATAGAGATAGTACACTCACCATCCCAGTTTTCAACTGATGCCGGCTCCCCCGAAGTAGAAGGCGATGCGCCCGTGTGAGGGTGGAGGCGCTTCCCTCAGTGTCTGTACTGTGACTCCCCTAAACCTCGCCCTTTCTCCAACACCGCATGTGCAAGTCTTGGAGTTCATTGTTGTATTGGTTTTGAATGTTGCTCATGTGCTGAGGTGTTTTTCCTGATCCCACACTCTAAAAACAAATGTAATGAGTTTACTTAAAAAGGTATGTTTACTTTTTGCATGGATCTTTTTAAGTTGTCCTAACTTCCCTGTAAATTGAGTAATCAGAACTTGTCCACCATAGAAATGACAACTTAAAAAGCCTCACAAAGAGAAAGCTATATTGAGCTGAATCTAATTGATTTTTTGGTATACATTATCAAATTTTTACATTGGTTGTACTTGATATACTTTTTGAGCACAACTAAAAATTAAGTAAAGTGACCATAATTTTTCTATATATCCTAAAGATAAATCAAGTAGTTTCTACTTAATTAATTAATCCATATTCCGTGAAATGGTGTTATCTAAACATTCAATTTTAAGTTGTAGTAAATGTATACATTAGCATTTTCTACACAAAAATGTCTATGCAAAAATTTTACTGAAGTTGGGTGAAATAATAACAATGACCATAATTCAAAATTAAACAGTTTATTTATTAAACATTTAAGTGCAAATTCAGTGCAAACATAAATGACAGCACAATCAAAACTTGCTACAGATAGTTCTCCAAATTTAGAGCTGTTTAATTTACATTTCCATTTTTTAATGATCTTCATACTGCCATTATGGTCAGTAGTAAATTTACGTGTTTGTGTGTGTATGATGATGTGTGTCACAGTATGTAGTATGTGCAGTGTACTATTATGTGTGTATTTAGTGTTAGTATGTGTGTGTATGTGTAGTGTATGTAGTATAAGTATGAGTGTGTGTATGTGTATGTGGTATGCCTTGGTGTCATGGGTTACATAAACTTTATTTATTTTACTCTATAAATTAAACAAGGCCTATTTTGTTTCCCTCCACTCACAATGACCAAAGATAAAACTTGTCCTTAACTTAATTATAAAATGATAAAAAAAAATGTACATTTTATGTGGAAGGGAAAATATTTTCAGATTAGTTTAGGATTTAACAGCTCTAGATTCAGAGAACAATCATAAACAAGTTGAGCCAGAAAACGACTGTGACTCTTACTGAGGTAGCAGAACATTCCTACATTTTGGCAAACTAACAGACGCGCATGCCTCAACTTTCCAAACTAGCTGCACCTTGAGTCTCTCGTCTGCTGCTTCGGTAGCCACGCCCACTCCCTCCAAAATGTCAGGTTTCAAAAGATTATTTCAGCTGAATCAACTTAATATTTCATAAGTGTTGTGCTGATACACTTTTATGCATTCAAATTACTCAATAAAACGAGTCTGTTTTTTTATGATATTTTCAAGTATATTTGCCTCAGGTGGATCAAGTTGGTTACTTATTTAAACAAATAGATCCTGCAAACTTCAATGTTTGTATTGAAATTGCGCATTTATTTAAGCTGAATTTACTACCCCCTTGCTTGATTTTTTAGAGTGCAAACTAGGCCCCAACCCCTGGCCTAGTCTTGCATTAAGTTTTTCTCCCTCTTCTCTCCTAATGTTACCCAAAGTTCACGCTAATGAAATGGGGCGCTGAAGCAAGTGAACTACCAGTTCTCCCGTTCCTGTCCTCCCCATGTTATTTGTCTCTGTGTGTTTATGTTTTGTCTTGGACGAGATGTAACTGAAAGGCAAATTCTTATGTACTGAAACATGTGGAATGGTCGGTCAATAAATAAATCTCAAATCTTATTTTTTTCTCTAAAATTGTGACTCTTATCTCATAGTCTACACCCTTGTCTCTCAAAATTTTCACGTTATCTTGTAATTTTGACTTATTCATCTCAAAATGTTAACTTTCTACGGGAAAAAAAAATCTCAACAAAGTCAAGTTTTTTATTTTTATGTGTTTAACTTGCAGACATGGGCTTCCACAGTTGTTTCAAAGTTCAGCTAGAATTCAAAGGAGAGCTGTTGGGATGGTTTTGGTTTCACAGCACACGAGACGTGTAAGTGACCTTCCNTCAGTAGTAAATTTACGTGTTTGTGTGTGTATGATGATGTGTGTCACAGTATGTAGTATGTGCAGTGTACTATTATGTGTGTATTTAGTGTTAGTATGTGTGTGTATGTGTAGTGTATGTAGTATAAGTATGAGTGTGTGTATGTGTATGTGGTATGCCTTGGTGTCATGGGTTACATAAACTTTATTTATTTTACTCTATAAATTAAACAAGGCCTATTTTGTTTCCCTCCACTCACAATGACCAAAGATAAAACTTGTCCTTAACTTAATTATAAAATGATAAAAAAAAAAGTACATTTTATGTGGAAGGGAAAATATTTTCAGATTAGTTTAGGATTTAACAGCTCTAGATTCAGAGAACAATCATAAACAAGTTGAGCCAGAAAACGACTGTGACTCTTACTGAGGTAGCAGAACATTCCTACATTTTGGCAAACTAACAGACGCGCGTGCCTCAACTTTCCAAACTAGCTGCACCTTGAGTCTCTCGTCTGCTGCTTCGGTAGCCACGCCCACTCCCTCCAAAATGTCAGGTTTCAAAAGATTATTTCAGCTGAATCAACTTAAAATTTCTAAGTGTTGTGCTGATACACTTTTATGCATTCAAATTACTCAATAAAACGAGTCTGTTTTTTTATGATATTTTCAAGTTGATTTGCCTTAGGTGGATCAAGTTGGTTACTTAATTAAACAAGTAGATCCTGCAAACTTCAATGTTTGTATTGAAATTGCGCATTTATTTAAGCTGAATTTACTACCCCCTTGCTTGATTTTTTAGAGTGCAAACTAGGCCCCAACCCCTGGCCTAGTCTTGCATTAAGTTTTTCTCCCTCTTCTCTCCTAATGTTACCCAAAGTTCACGCTAATGAAATGGGGCGCTGAAGAAAGTGAACTACCAGTTCTCCCGTTCCTGTCCTCCCCATGTTATTTGTCTCTGTGTGTTTATGTTTTGTCTTGGACGAGATGTAACTGAAAGGCAAATTCTTATGTACTGAAACATGTGGAATGGTCGGTGAATAAATAAATCTCAAATCTTATTTTTTTCTCTAAAATTGTGACTCTTATCTCATAGTCTACACCCTTGTCTCTCAAAATTTTCACGTTATCTTGTAATTTTGACTTATTCATCTCAAAATGTTAACTTTCTACGGGAAAAAAAAATCTCAACAAAGTCAAGTTTTTTATTTTTATGTGTTTAACTTGCAGACATGGGCTTCCACAGTTGTTTCAAAGTTCAGCTAGAATTCAAAGGAGAGCTGTTGGGATGGTTTTGGTTTCACAGCACACGAGACGTGTAAGTGACCTTCCTCAGCTTTATGATGTGGACAGGCTGAGTCAGCAGAGGAGCTGAGGCGTGGACAGGAAGATGGAAAATCCTGTCACATGGTTTAAGTAGTTTCAGTGCATCTTTTCTGATGGATCAGAGTTTTGGATGCATCAGCTCCACTGATGTTTGTTCATGTCTTGATGTGCAGAGTTACGTACCTTTGTCTTTGTTTGATGTGTAATGATCATGTTCTGTCATCTCCCTCTCATGCCTGTTCGCAACTTGTTCATGGAGATTATTCATCTTTTGTATTGCTCTAATTTAACTTTAGTTCAAACTCAACCTGCACTGGACAACCAGAGATGATCAAAGATGACAGATCCCCTGAATGTGCAGCACTGTGAGGGCCTCTCTCTCTGTAGCTCCCCTTAAAGTGGACGGTTTGTCATTTATTCAGAGCAGCCTGTGTGTGACAGCCCCACAGGATCAATACAGTTCAGTCATGTGATATTCTCCACTCTGGAAACATTGTGCTTCAATGCCAAGCCCCCATCCTCAATGAGCGTGTACACTACATTAGCATTCCTCTTTTGAAATAGAGCCTCTGTCAGTGCTCAGCGCTTTAAAAGGAGGAACACGCTTCTATTGAAGGTCTAATTGCTTTGACAAATCACAGCAGAACATGTAGGCCAGGGCTTCCCTCACCATGTGCGGGTAAACACAGCTAATGGAAATGCCGCAGCGGGACTTAGAAAACCTTATCTATTATAGAAAATGTGGCACAAACCCCTCACATATTACACTGGCTCATAAATCAAAGGTAAAAAGTACAGGTGTGGGGTAAAACTGCCATTAAATAATGTTAGCTGCTGATTTATTCACTCTGCAAAGACTGCTAGATCATGAGCAAAGAAGCATAAAGCAAAGGAGAGAAAGCTGCTGCACTACTTTAGAACGCTGAAGCTAGATTCCCTGACTGGCCTGATTTCACTCAGTGCAGGGGTCACAGGTTTAATTTATTTATTACACCAGGTTAAGAGGGGAAGTCCTCCCAGAGTGGAGGGTGGTGGAGCTGGATTAGAGTGCCAGCTAAAGGCTTAATTTGTAATTGAGAATACTTCACATTTCAGGATGCAAAGCCCTTGAGAGCCCTCCAACAAAATCCAGAGCAAGCTTCAGATCTCAACCTCTGTGTCAGAGCTCTGTATCTACACCCCTGTCAGGATGGGAGTTTAATTCCAGGTTTGGGGTTATACTTATTCAAGTGTCAGGGCCAAAACTGAAAGAGGTGCTTCAGAACAAAAAAAAAATGCATTCCTATTAAAAGTCAGGTGCTGGAACAAGTTGTTGGCCTCGCTCTGTATCTTGTAGAGACGGTTCTTTTTTCGTGGTCTCCGAAAAGGAAAACTCAGAAGGGTAGTGCTTTCATCTAAGAGTGAACTCAGCTTTTATTCAGCATTATGACCAATTGACAATATAACATTTCGCTGTGACTCTGATGGTAACTGAGACCTTGGAGATCATTTTGACCCTGGGGATCCTTGTGAACCTGAAGATGACTAGAAAGATTTCTGTGACCCTTAAGATCACTTAAAGGTACAGTTGGTAATCTGATCTAAGTACACTTTTTTAAATACTGGTTAAAATGATCTATATGTCCCGATGGCAATAAAGACCATATGTGTTCTTAAAAGGGATCAAAATACAGTCGCTTTCTACAGCAGGAGTAATCCTGTTTATACTCCTACCTATCGTAGCTGCCGTGAGGCCTGCCAGTTTGAACCAATCAGATTGTCCCCTGCTGTCCTGCGCGTTCATAACGCCAGCGTGCACCAGCGTCTCTGATTCAGCAGAATGGCAGAAAAACTTCCTACACTTCGTTTGTTGGTTAACGCTCCTCCTGACAAACGGGGCAGAAAAAGAAGGTCAGAGGTCGAGAGGATTGAATTGAGAAAAATTTCGGATAAAGCCAGGGTGAAGACAAGAGTTCACATCAGGACAGCTTTTCAGCATGGAGACAGCTCAAAGAAGTCAAAGCTTTAAAAGTGATGCTATGGTCGCTCATTTTCTGTTGGAAAGGTGAGTTCTGGGATTTTTAGAGGGAAAAATTTAATCTTGATGAAATATTTAGCCATGTTTATTGTTCTGTGGTGATTTCAGCCCGATGCTAACGTTAGCGTCTGTGATGTGTCTGAGATCTGTCATTTACTACAGACACACCAGCTTTAACCAACAGTCCAAGTGTGGGGAATTAGTTTATTAATCTGTCGTTTTAGTCGTGTGAGGAGTCAGGTTTTTTGCTCGGATTTTTCTGTTTTGGGTGAAATAGGAAGTCATGTTTACGTTAATTTAGCCACATTATCCGCTAACGCTAAAGTTAGCTTCTCTGTCGGTAAAAGCCTTTACATTTGTTACATTTCTGAAACCCAGTCTAACATATTTGATTATATTCCTCAGTATGTGTCAGGGCATTAGTTTGATTCATACAGACAGACAGGCTTGGACCCGGACCTTTTGCAGCTGTGTAATATCTGGTATCTCTGTGTTGTTTCAGTTTGTGAAGGATCGTCCACTTCCACGCCAGTCAAACCGACTGTCATCAGTCACCGGTACATGAGGATAATGCTCTGTGACAGTAGCCATGTTTGTATGTTTTTAACCTTATTATGATACTGTTTTGATTTTTCTTACCCCTGAGTGGGACATGACTTGTTTTACAAAATAAAAATGACGTGCTGATGACCAGTTTTGAATCTGTTTTTCTGAATCAATCATGATTATGATCATATGTTCACGAAGCAGCCGCGCTTCTGCATGAGCAGCCGCATCGTTTTGGAGGAGGGGAGGGAGGAGCTAGAGGGAGTACTGGGGAGATGCTACATTCAAATTCATGCTAGTTTTCCAAGACTGCCAACTCTGCCTTTAATTAAGAGAGCAGAGGGACCAACCAAGGAAAAGACCTCCTTCAACTTGTGTTCCCTAAGGCTGATTCTGTGTCTAATTTCTGTGTCGAGTTCATGTAGAAAGCATAACTTCGCCTTCTCCTCACCCCAGGAGACAGGGGTGACCCTAAATACAGTGAAGATCGTCCTGACGATTGCTGTAACCCTGTGATCGCTATGACCCTGAAGGTCAAAGTTACCCTGAAGACTGCTGTGACCCTGAAGATAATTTTAATCCTAATCAAGTTTGATTTGATCTCGAGTGCTGCAACCTAGGTACAGGTTAGTTATGGATGTGTTTTGTGTGATGTCAAATGTTTTTGCCCAAAGTTAAAAGCAGGTTTGGTACAATGCAAAGGTTTTAAATTCCAATCAGATCAGCTCATCTGTACTTTTCTCTGTGTGTGTTTTGGCTTAACCACTTTAATATGTCCACTCTTATAAAGGCAGTCTTAGAGCTTGATATTTCAGAATGTAGGGGAAACCAACTTTAGTGTGACTTCATCTCAGCCCAGTCAACTGTTGTCACCACCATCTTCACTGACATTTCAGTTTCCCCATGGATCACGATGTGAACTCACATTTTTAACGTGATTTTCTCTCTTCCTGGAATCAGCCATTTAAACCTAGTATTTTTATTCTATTATACACTGTAATGTTCTCTACTGTGCTAATGGCATACTATTAACTCGATGAACAGGAAAAGAGCGGCTGAGGTATGTGGTGGTGCTACATCTGGTCTCTGTGATGTTTTGACTGTGTGCTCTCTCGACCGTCATCTCAGGTCCTGCACATTGCAGGACCACCAGACAGCCAGACTCACCAGATGAGCCTCTCCTCATTCAGGCTGTCTGGTTCAGGCTGTGAAAGCTCGAACTTGTTGACTCCGGGCCTGACTCAGCTCATTATACCGACATGATGGACTTCAAGATCTCAAGCAGAGACTAATCAGAGACATATCTGGCATGTTCTGACTATTGGCTTATTTATGATAAAATACTGTAAAAAGAAATCAGGAAAAAAAATCTAAAGCCATAAGTGACCATAGACCATTTTCCAACGACTTAGACAACTGAAGCATACTCCTGATACAGTTTGTTCATTTTAGAGAGGGTTATGATCATATATAAATCCATCAGCCTCTCATATGGTTTAGGGGCTGATGGGTTTTAGTACTATAGATGAAACAGGCCTATCTTTAGTCTATTGCTCACTATTTAATAGAAATTGCTGCCTGAACACCTAAAGATGTTGCATACCTTGGTGAAAGGTGACTCATCTCCTCAGTCATGCGGTGTAGACAGCAGGGAGTGAGTTAATTTCCAAACAAGACGGCCTTTTCCTCCATGTTAAAAGAAGAGTTTGCAACTTGAGAAGTAACTGTCTTCAGATGGAAAGTGAAGAGGAGTTTGTAACTGGAGGGATGACAGAAAGATAACTGTTCTTTCAGAGTCAGGCTAAATCATCCAGTTTTTATTGTAATAGAATAAAATAAATAAATAAATAAATTCTAACTGACTTCCGACGACAAATGATTATTCCCGTAAAAGTAGAGATTTGTGTTTCAGAAAAATCCTACAGACTCTACTTTTTATAAACTTTAAAACATCATTATCAGATTACTACTGATGGGAACCAGAATGTTGTCATCTAAAGACTTTTTTTTCCTCCTCAAACACAATTTCTCCTGCATACAACAAGCCCGCTAATACATGACTGGTTGATTCTAATCAGACCATAGACATAATACACACTGAAACCAGGCCATTTCTTACAAGAAGCTTGCACAGATTCATCATTTGTATTTAAAACCTAGATAAAACGTGTTAGCAAGGGGCCCTGAATAGCAAGATATAAAAGAAGGAAAAAGAAGTAAACAAAACATCAAAAAAACAAAAGAATAACAAAAAAAGCAGCAAAAAAGGGAAACGCTGCAACAAAAACTGGAATCTGAAAATGAAAGCGAAAACAGAATGACATAAAATAAAAAGAATACTTCCCAGACTGAAAAAAATCATAGACATCATGATGGCCTCAAGAACTGCTCCCCCTGGTGACTGGCTACAGTAAAGGTCAAAAACTGTCTCCTTATTCATTCCAGATTGGAGGTGATCAAACTTTAAAAAATCATTACACCCAGAAATGTGTCTCACATCATTATACTGCTGCAATATGGAGAAATGTTTCGGCCTATTATTGTTTTACGAGAATTGACAGCTGCCAGTCTTGTTATTTTTCTAAAGGAAAAATGGGAAACATCGGTAACGAGAGCCGAGAAGGGATTACACTTTCAAAAGCACAGAGAAGAAGTGTGTATATTTTGCCTTTCTTGTCACTCAGTTCCACTCAGACTCTCTGTGGTCTCTACTGCACTGACTCTGGCTGCACAATGGCAATGCCTGTGACAGGGTTCTTCAAAGGGGGTAAAAGAATAAACCAGTGGGAATTTTTGTGATTATGTTTAATAAGCCAGAATGAAGCTGCATATCTTTTTGTTTGTTTGTTTGTTTTCTATTACATTCTGTACTTTTGAGCCACGCCAACTTTGATTGTTTGGTCAGATACAATGGTGTTGTTCTGTACATAATGCACTATCATTTAACCCTTCTCTGTGATAGCGTGAAGTGGACATAAAAGTTAGACATTTACTAGAGAGAGGAAAAATTGCACGTGTTTGCTCTCACCA
This sequence comes from Thalassoma bifasciatum, assembly GCA_008086565.1. NCBI lineage: Eukaryota > Metazoa > Chordata > Actinopteri > Labriformes > Labridae > Thalassoma > Thalassoma bifasciatum. The sequence goes on from RPOG01002006.1 coordinate 43,366, forward strand.
AAAACAGCTGGGGGTGTCCTATTTTAGCCAGTTACAGACATTACAGGATACCAGCAGTTCTCAATCACTGTAACACATTCACAGTAAATCAGAGAATTTTGGAGGTTTCTTCTGGGGGGAAAAGTCTACCTCAGAAAGGGTTATGACCCAAGTAGTTTCCATGGAAATTCTAAAACCACCTGTGGATGTACTCATTGGGTCTCATCAACACGTCTTCTAATTCAACTGCACATGCAGACATACGCACAAATGCACACAAAGACACACAAATGCACACATGCACACACTGCAGTCTTTGAAGCACAGCATGGATGAGCAGCAAATAACAAAATGGCCTCAGCAGAGAGCTGGACCTGTGGCTGCTTCTTACCACAGGGAGCTGGACTAAAAGAACAGACTGACAGAAAGCTTTAACTTTCCAGAAACTAAAATCAGACAGAGAGTGATGTATGAGAGAAACCGAAACTTAAACAAGAAAAAAACTAGCTCAAAGAGCCACAGTTGCTCACTGAGAAACAACAACCTATACCCATCACCTGAGGACTCAACATAGACACAGTTTTGTTCAAATATAGCACCTAAAGTGGAGAACAAAGGCATTAACAGCTCCGGCACTTAAACAAAATAAAGACAGAGATTTAAGGGCAAAGGTGAAGCTGCAAGCAGATATGAAGGGTCCTCACACCTTTAGGGTAGCATGCAGACACAGGATGTGTCGCAGAAGCAACTTGCCCCAAAGTGGTCCAACCCCCCCCCCACACACACACACACACACACGCACGCACGCACACACACACACACACACACAAACACACAGATCCGTGATTTTTCTGTTAAATCATGAGTTTTCGCCATGACAACAACAGACGCTTCATGCGGTCTGGACAAGATACATATACTCTGTTTGTGCTTGTTCAGTGCTCACTTTAGAAAATATCGAGGAGCTGAGAAAAGGTTTTTTTTTTTTTTTTACCATTGTCCTGTGTGAGGCCCATCCTGGGTGCGGTCTCCAAACATTCATTTTGTTTGAATAAATGATCCCCCTTTCAGTTCCTGGGCTGAATGAAAATGCTTTTAAAAACTTCTGATATGTGTGTACAAAGGACTGAGGCTTAAGTTTGTGTCCAAGAACCAGAGAGGATGTGTTCTCATGAGGATGGAGATTACAAAGGGCCACTTTTGGAATGATTAGTTTAAAAAAAAAAAGATATAAAACAGAGAGAAAAGGAACGATTCGTCATATGATACACAGCCAGCACACACTGCAATCCATAGATTTCATTACCAGTGGCTTTTAAATGAATTAAGTCTTAATTGTACCTCAATTACACTCCACTTTCCCCTCAGTTACATCCTTAATTAGCATTTATCAGAAAGCAGGCTTAATTAGAGAAAAGCATCCTGGGTAGCTGATGAGGCACAGGCAGGGAGGATATACAGGAGGTGTGAAGTCATACAATGTTCTGAACCTATTTTGTTCCTGCATGGGTGGGGTCAGGTCATTCTGCCTAATAATTCATGATTTAGTGGCAGAGCTGATTTAATTATATTTTTTTAATTTTTTTGGCAGCATCTCCAGACCAACATGTACTGCTATCCATCTACCATGAACTATGGAGGGTTGAAGGACATCACATTTCAAACTAGTTTTGATCATCTTTTGTCCATGGGCTTCATCATTTTCAAACTTCATTTCTGTAGAAAATCATACTCTCTAATAATACACACATTTCTGTGAAAATCTTTCTTTGCAGCACCGTCATCCCTGAATGCAGTGCAGTTCACTTTCCCGGTACAGTCAAACAGTTTCTGTACAGTTCAGTCTCTTTGTTCCGCTACATGACGCTCTGAGGAGCAAACATGCATGACTGCCCACACTGATTTAAGTAAGCCACACTTAGCCACAGCCACTCAGCACACACAGAGTTTATGACACTCAACTGTGGTTGTAATTCTTGTGTCAGGATCACTGGCACTGTGCAGTAAACTTGATCGTGAGTAGGAGGTGGAAGCCTTCCACCAGGATTTGTAGCTGGGCTCTCTGTGTGTCTTTGAGGCAGTGCTGGTACGGATCCACACAACTCAACATGGTATGCCAAGAAATCAATCTACACGTGGCTGAAGCTGAGTCTGAACACTCACTCATTCATCACACTCACTCATTCATCATATTTATTACATTTTTGTACTCTGGCAGATACATCATCAAAATGTCTGTCTAAATGTTTTATTCAAAAAGACACCTGTCATAAGATTCTACATGTTTTGGTGTCACCATTATAACTATTGTAAGCAGTTATCAGTGAGTGATTCTGGAGCTGCTCGAGACTTGTTAAGAATTCAGGGAAGTGGTGGAGTGGTCCTATGATCATTTAACCAAATGTCAGCCATCGTGGCTGCTCAGGCTGGGTCATTGATGTATTCCTTGTTTGTTGCTTTATTTTTATGAATTGCTTTCACAAGGATTACTGACAATCACACATTTAAAAAAGGAAAAAAAAAATCTTCCTTTGTTTCATTTTTTAATTGAAAAATGCATTCTATAGTAGACTTCTTACATGTAGTTGTATTACCTTGTTAACAGCGTTGGACAAGATACTAGAAAAAGTAACTAGTTACTGTTAAAAAGTAACTGAGTTAGTAACTGTTATGAGTCAGGTGAAAAAGTCTAGGGAAGACCGCGACCCCAGGGCAACTAACTCGAACACAGATCTAGACAGCAGAAAGGAGTGAGGAAGGACTGGTTCCAGTGTAGTGGAGAAGACAAGAGGATATCAGCTCACCTTGGGCTCCAGGGACCGCGCCAACCCAGGGTGTAAACAGGTACAGGGACAGTGGTGAGCCCAAGCTTCATCCGCACAGTTCATATAAGTTTTATAAATGTTGGGTGTAAACCAAACAGGTAAAAACAGCTGGGTTCAGTCCAAAGGGAAAAAAGGGTAAGTTCGTCGAGACGGCGTCCTGGTGTGCCAGCACATGAATCTCTCATACACAGCTGAAACTCCTCTTCTTGATTGCCGTGTAATTAAAGGGGTGAGTGAGCCTCCGCTCTAGGTACGAGGCATTCAAGAACCTCAGGCCGCACAGTGACCCTCTCACCACTTATTTTGCCAACACGAAACCAGTCACAAAATTATGAGTGTAGAAAAGATAGAAATGGAGCAAAGAAAACTCTTACAATCTATTATTCCTAACAGTAACCAATTTACTGCATTGTGAAAGTAATGTGTTGCATTTTTGAGTGACTCATGAACTCTGTTGTTGTTTCATTACTCACTATTGAATGGATCACATTGATTTGTATTGTTGTGGCAATGTGAGAGAAAAAGAATTAATTTCTTATAGCATATCAGCCCTTGATGTTAGTGAGTGGGAGCAGTTATCCCAAGTGGCTATGATAGCGGTCATAGAATGTGGAAAGAAAGATCCAACATTTGCAGGGTATATCATTTACCTGCAGATAGTCGGGTGTACAGCCCTTGAGTTTCTCCCACGTGATGCTGCAGGTGCTCGCTGGGCTGTTTTGCACCGTCTATGATGTGTTCATGAAGCTATTTTTAGCCATGCTGGTAGCTACGATCATGGCAGTGAGAATGCGCTGCCACCAGCACCAAGCCATGGAGGAGCCCAGTTTGGATGTTGTGTACAAACAACAAAACAAAACTCAATGACAATTTTTGTAGACTCTGCCTTTAAGTAGGAGAAAAAGTATGTCACATTAAAGCTATTCTTGCAAGTACAATTTGTCTAAAAAGTTACTTCAGGAAATGAATTGTGTGAATGTAACACGTTTCTACACACCTTTGTACATATTATAGGGAGGCTTTTTGGAGATCACTTAGAAAGTCCCAACAGTCATTTATTCATTAGTCATTAGTAATATGGGTGTCTTCTCCATCTGAGTAGCTGTGATAAAGTACTGACTCTTGTTGTTATGAATACATTTGAATAAAATTGAACAGATTTAACTCCAGAGACAAAGTTTGATTCCAATTCTGCTCTGCGTCTTCTTGGTTACTGTGCGTGTCTTTGTTGGACGTGTTAGAATTACCAGCAGCCATCGTCCTCTCGCGGTCAGTGGTTTACTCTCAGGTTCCACTTGCTGGGTGACAGGGGGGACCTTTTAGGGGAACTCTTCACTTTAATTAGTGTATGTGCCAGCAGCCATGTTGATTTTACTCTCCACCTCAGTTCACTTGCCATTAAAATCCAATTCCACCCACATTTATTTTAAGAAGCTACCTCTACAGCTCTGCTCTGCTTCAGAGTTACAAAACTCTGCTGCGACAAAAGTGACCATCTGCTTTGTCTTCTGTTTTAATTTATCACAACCTTTCACTTTTTTCTTTGCAAGATAAAAATCACTCATCAGATTTTTGTTGAAGACACTCAAAGGTCAAATTATGTCCCTGTGCTCTACAGGATTTTTTCACAATCTAGAGAGAAAGAAAGTTCCTGTACAGAGTGCTATTACCTTAGATTTGATGCAATGTAGGGAAGTGTTAGAGTGACAGAGAGAACTTGGAGTCAAGTGAATAAAAGTAGAGCAGCCAAAATATCTGACAACAGGAAGCAGATCCTGAACAGAGAGGTTTTCCTCATCCAGCAGTTTTACACACACACATGCAAACAAAGAGATGTTCATTATTTCACTAAGTAATGTGTACTTGGTTTGAAGTTAGAATGTTTTTTTCTTAACAGTCTCCATATCTGAAAGGAGCCCCTTGACTCAAACAGCTGCTGAAAATGAGGACAACATCAAGACTGAGTTATTTCAAAGCCCGCCAGCTGGTCGTCTTGTGTTTGAATCAAGTTTTTGTAATGGTTTCGAAACCTGCTTCAGGAAATAAATAAGTATATCAGTTAAATTAAGAACCTTGCAGAGTAGATGGACCTGTCTGATTCATTTTCTGAAATCCTGCAGATCCATCTTGCTATACTCCATTGACAAACAATGAGTGCGTCTCATTTGCGCTAAATTCCATCCTTCCTTCCTCCACTTGCGTCCTTCACTTGTGTCTTAGTCCCACTCACCAGAGATGCATGAGAGAGACGCGAAGAAACAAAGAGAGGGGAGAGGAGACAAGGAAATTTGTTCTGAGACAAATGGGACGTTATGTCCTTCGGGGCGTTTCATGACGTGAGGTCTTTTAGTGATGACGGCATCAGCTGATCAGGATCATCTGTCATTCAGCTCTAAGCTGTTTGTGAGTCTGCACATGAGCTGTAATAACTCTAATAAAATATAAACAGTAACAGAGCTTTAACTTACAGTGTATCACAAAAGTGATTACACCCCTCACATTTCTGCAGATATTTAAGGATATCTTTTCATGGGACAACACTGAATGAAAAGTAGTCTGTGTGCAGTTTATATAACAGTGTAAATTAATTTTTCCCTCAAAATAACTCAAAATATAGCCATTAATAACTAACCCCTGGCAACAAAAGTGAGTACACCCCTAAGAGACTACATCCCTAAATGTCCAAATTGAGCACTGCTTGTCATTTTCCCTCCAAAATGTCATGTGACTCGTTAGTGTTACTACAGTACATTTCATTGAGGGAAACATGAACTCCAACATGTACTGTGAAATACTGCAGCAGAGCATGACAGCTCTTCTTTCTCTTCTCCATTCTTGGTGTGACACACAAAGGCAACAACACAAAGGTTGAGTCAACTTTTATACATTCTAACTGGTGTCAGGTGTGATTTCTATATTACCAGCACCTGTTACTCACCACAGCTGAGTTTAAACAAGCATCACCTGCTTGAAATTAAATTATTCACCCATAATTCTAAAAAGGGTGCCTACGATTTTGTCCGGGCAATTTTCTTTGCATAAAATTGTGTCCATTTTGGCTTTTTTCTTCTTCTTTTTTTTTTTTTTTTTTTTTTTTTCCCAATGCACATCAAGGAAATAAACACATTCATACCAAAAACATTTTTAATTAAAAAATGTCTTTCAATGAGTGAGGGGAGCACTTGCAAAGAAGAAAAAGCGAAAGTGAAACTTCAGTTTCGATCTCATCACATAAGAATTGGACAATAGCAATATCAACATTAATATCAATAATTTGATATTTTGGATCAATCCACCCACCTCTACTTTCAGGAGTGAAAAACCCTACGGAATATGCTACAGACAAAGTCAATGATTTTTCAAACATTTTTATTAATCTTAATTTATTAAAAGTCTGCCAACGCAGTATTTCTCATACAAATATGAATAATGCGGAGTGGAAATGATGTGAAATCTATTAGGTATACAAGATTCAACTTAATGTACACAGGTATGTCATAGAATTTCCCCCCATCAATCCAACACCACTGTGGCACGTCACTGACCCGTAAACACTAATTCCCTATTATTTTACATTTCTAAAAGAAAATCTATTGGTCTTTTTCTTGTTTTCTAATGATCTATAGCTTTTAAATGTTGTTACTCTGCATGAAGACATAGTTAAGTTACATTAGCCTATATGTTGATCCTTAATTTATAGAGGTGCAGGACTTCAGATTGCAGAGAAATATGTGACCACAGTGGGAAAAAATGTAAGTGTGATAGACAGAAAAAGGCCCAGATACAGCTGCTTTAAGGGGCTTATTCATGAAAACTGAGTTGGATATGTATGAAATATGACTTAGCTTTAGACCTCATGAAAAAGGTGTGTGCGTACAAGCGCAGCTGCGTCTGATGTACTTCTGAAGTCAGACAGCGATCAGACAGAGCTCGGACTGTTGATCAACTGAAGTCATACGTAGCAAGAATGGGAAAGAATTCCAGCCCCAGAGCTTTAACAATGAAGCCTGGTTTATGCTTTCCACGTCACACACTGGTCACACTCTAAAAACAAGAGGAAAGGGCAAAAAATAATGTTGTGAACCGTGTAAATAAAGGCAGACTTCTTCTACTCCAGTTAGATGCACCAGTGGATGTGTGTTAGTGATACACCGCCCCCTGCAGTTTGGGAACGGAAGCAAACAGACAGCGCGCGGATGGAGAAAAATAAAGTATAAAAACCTCACGCGTTCTCTCATGTGTATCTGTGCGTCTTTGTTCTGCACATCTTTTCTGCGTGGAAAGCATAACCCCGCCTTTAGTGTCCTCGGTTCACAAACGTTTGAGTGTTGTTCGAGGGAAGGTGATGTAACACAATGGTACCTCTGTCCAAACCTTTTTGAAACCTGTTGTAGGCATCCATTTCAAAACAAGGAACATTTGCACAAAAACAATAAAGTTTATCAGTTTGAACATTAAGTATCTTGTCTTTATGGTGTATTCGGTTGAATATAGGTTGAGGAGGATTTGCAAATCGTTGTATCCTTTTTTTTTGTTTACATTTAAGACCACGTCCCGACCTCATTGGAATTGGGGTTGTACATCTTTGCCTGGTGTCAGGTGGATTATCAATAGTTAGTGTACTGGAGCTATAGGTCACAGCTCTAGGTTTTCCTCAACCTGGAATCATCTCTTAGAATGATGTCACTGAAAAGCTCATGAAGCTCAGTAAGTTATAATCTCATGACATTTCTCCTGTTTAAATTCTTTTATTTATGATCCCAATTTAGAGATTACTCACAGAGAAAGCTGGACATGTAATAATCTAATTATCTCAGCCGACTATTTTGATATGAATGTAATCTCATTCTTGTCTATTAAGCATCAGAATCATTCCAGAGCTGAAATCATTTCTCTTACCATTCTATCAGTCCAAAAAGATCCTTTTCCTCTCTGCCGCCTCCCTGCAAAATTATCAGAAGTCTGAGCTATCTCCACTTTGTTAAATATGGCTTGAGCCTTGACCCGTGGTCACCATGACAACATAAAACACTGGCCGTCCTGTAGCCATGGTGATGAAAGCAGGTGGACGCTGAGGTGCGAGGGGTGAAGCAGGATGTGAACGGGAGGGGGCTTTGAGCGAGCGAAGAGAAAAACAAAACCCAGAAATGAAAAGAGGGGAGAGTGAAGTCTCTTAAGGTGAAACTCAGAATGAGAAAGTCTGATTGGAAAGTGGAAAGAAGATGCCACATGATCTGTCAGAGGTTGACACATGTAGAACCAAGACGTCATGATTCGTCTACTAGCTCGGCTCAGTCCTACCTGTTGGTTCTTCTGACAGGACTGAGTCAGTTCATCCAAACCTGGAGGAAAGCAAACATTTGGCACAAAATAATGTATTACACAAAAAACAAACAAACAAAAAAGCACCAACTCAAATGCACCATGCTGAACATCACAGTGAGATCCTGAGAGAGCCAGAAATGGTTGATCGAAGCCACACAGTCTTTTCTAAGGGGGCTGTTTTGTGGACAGATGTGACAAAGAAAGCAGACATAAGGTATGAGCTGCACTCGTCTCTAATCTGAGCCTCTCTCTAATCTTCCATGTGCTTTACTCTATGCTACCTGATGCTTTGTCATTTCATCTCCTCTGTACCTGCTCCACGGATAAGCAGTTTAAAGTGGACTACAGAGAGCTCCAAAAGCTCAGTCTGAACTCATTCTGCATATTATAAAAGTATATCCCAGGATATGAACGTGTATGTACAGTTCACTGCACTGACGCTGCAGATCATTAACATCAGTGAAGTCTTTTCTGATAATGTGCCACAGATAATTAACTTTGTACCAAGCCACAGATGATCAGAGACAACATTTTATTCTCAGGCGCCCAGGGTGGTGGACAGTCTATATCAGGGGTGGCCAACCAGTCAGACACCAAGAACCAAAAAAATCACAGTGGCACTACAAAGAACCACATCTTAAATGTGGGCTCACAAACTCTCACACAAAGGGGAAATGACATTAATGAAAATCAGTACATTTCCACATTTCCAAACCAGTGTCCCCCGGTCCATCTTCAGACCCTTACACATGGTCTCTCCCTCACTCATGCTGTCTTTTTTCACATCTTCACATCCCTTACCTCCACACACACGCACACATAACAGTTGCAGCTGCTGGTCTTTCAAGGAGAGGAAGTTCATTTTTTCCCAGCCTACAGAATTATAATTATAACTTTATTTATGCAGCACTTTTCAAAACAATGTTACTAAGTGCCTCACAGAAATTAAAAAGAACATTGAAAAGAAACAAAAAACTGAAATAAAGGGGGAAATAAAAGAGAAATGCGTGGAGGAGTAGAGGAAAGTATATAACAATATGTAACTTATTTTGTAAAAGGCAAAAACCACCAAATAGGAGAAAAAACATCAGAAAAAATTAAAGCCAATAACAATGTTAAAACAAAATAAGGAAAGAGAGAAGATTTAAGACATCATGAATGTGTGTGTTTATTTCTATGTAAATTCTACGCCCTTTCTTTTTCTAACCGTTTTTAAAAAAGATGAAGTGCCCGGGTATCAGTGAAGTCTTCGGATCTATCAAGAACAACGGAATGAAAAAACCCTGAAAATGCTCCGGTGTATGTTTATAAGATCGATGATTCGCTCATTTCACTGTCAATCAAAAAGGGATTTAGCCTCAGACAGATCATCCAATCATCATCCAGAAGCTGAGCGTCAGGGCCCGCCCACTGCTCCACAGACCCCAGAGAGGCAGAGCTGTGTTAACACTGTGGAGCTGCAGAGATGAATGAGAAGGAATTTGTGTTGGTTTCCTGAAGCTGATTCTGAATAAAAGATGAAGGCGTCATGGTGCATATTTAGTAAATGAAATATACACACAGTGGTACATATTTCACCACGTTTTCTTTTTTTGAATTTACATTTTAGGGGAGGCTGAGCTTCCCTTGCAGTCTTAGAGCAATCGCCACTGACATACATACACACACAGTCACAGTCTCTCCCTCTCTCTCTCTTCTCCTTTACTGACTTTTCTACCCCAAAAATATAATACGCGACAAATGCCTGTATCAACGATAACAGATATTGGTAACTTTGAAATGTCCCGACGATGTCTGGCATATGAGATAGAATGACTTTCTATTACGTTCAACAAAGAAAAATTCACTCTCCACTCTGTTAAAAAAGTCCTCAGTTCAGTCTTAAACTTGCGCTTCGCTGCACACTTTTCCCAGACATTTTTCGTTAAGCAGAAATGTGCCCCGGCAACTGAGGTGTTCTCTTTTCCCTCCGAACCACACACTGTATAAGGCTTCGAACTCAACACGCTCTCATCTGCACATGCGCACTCTGCTCCGCTCACTTACCCCGCCCACACTTGATACATTTTTCAAAGCGCCTCATTTATTGAAGAATGGACGGAAGAGCCGCACACCGGCAGGCAAAGAGCCACATGCGGCTCGCGAGCCGCGGGTTGGCCACCCCTGGTCTATATAAACTCTTTGACTGTCAAACTCATGATTACGGGACAGATAGTCTCTATTTTCATGCAGTGGCCTAATTTGATCTCTTTTACCCTCAGCATTGTGTGTACAAAGCTTGAGCAGAATCAGAATCAGAAATGATTTTTTTGGATTGCAGATGTATTGAACCCCGATGACAAATTGCTTGTTTAGTTTACAGCTACTCCCATTCAAAAAAAAAAATGCAATGAAAAGTACAAAATATAGGCATACGTGGCACATAATTATTTAAACAAAGCACAAAATGTAGTGTATGTACATTCTTACTTTGATATTTGGAGTGGGTAACTGTAAGAACTGCATGACCCTTGAGAAATCAAAGGTACTGCAGTAAAGACATTCTGCTGTGCGCTGACTGTGACTCACTCAGAACAGAAGCTCATGTATCTCCTGGGCTGAAACGGAGATACTTGGTGTACTTCCAATGACCAAGTTTACATGCACACCATGTTCCTGTATTCATCCATATAATGACAGCTTTCTGATTGCACAAACACCTCACCTCCATTCACATAATCTGTTTTCTGATTATTAAAAAATTGGCCACTGGCAAATGCCCGCATCAACCTGAATTTTGGGTCACATAAACATTTTAGACACAACGCTTCAGAGAAAGCTACTACCGATATTTATTTTTTTTACTTCTGCACATGCTCAACATGGTGAGAAACCAAAAGACCTTTTGGGGTTAGGAATAGACAAACTAATGCATTCACATAATGAAAGAGTTGGATATTATGGACTGCACAGATAGAAAGCACTGCAACAGTTTTGGGGGTTTTTTGTGTTTTTTTTTGGTTTTTGTTTGTTTTTGTGTTTGTTGTTAAAGGGAGTGTGTGACAACAAGCAGGTTTCCTGAGTACTACTGACAAGACATTGGTGGAAAACCCTAAAGCAGCATATGCTAAAGAGAAAAAAACACCAAAAGAATGCCAGTGGCTTAAACCCAGACAGTTTCAACTATGTCACAGACAGGATTAAAATTCTTGCGCAGTTCTAGACTCTGATCTAGAAGGGGTATCAATATTACACAGTGTAGAACAAAAGCAAAATTCTTGGACTATTTGGTGGAAATGTCAAGACAGTGCATGCAAAAATATGCCTCTGGATGATATCTTGTCATGACAATACTGCTACTGCTGTTACGGGATTTTCAGAATATGCTGATTAACAAGTAAAGGGGAATATTCCAGTAGCTGCAGAGTATGCAAACACCTCTCTCAGAACATTACCTTAACCAGAATATGGACCTTGAGCTGGATATTGTATACATGCAAACGTGGTCAATGATTCTTGTACCGAGCTGAGCCTGAGCCTGACCTGTTTTTGTTGTTGTTTTTGTTATCAGGTCATTGTACTTGATAGCCAGATGTTACAGAAACATAATCCAGTTGTAACCTCTTCAAGAGACAAGGTGAAGTGGAAGTAAAACAGTCAGCCAATTTAGTGTGATTTACAATATTGAGTCCTGATCTTATCAATAACCACATAACAAGAGTGACAGATATAAATCAGCAGGTACGGTGGAGCAGGTTAATGGTTGAAAACCCTCGGAGCAGCTCCAGGCTTTAGTCTTTTTGCCAGCTCTTCCTCTTTTATGCTGTCTCTTGCTTTTATTTCTCACTACGATATAGACATAGGGGACCCCAATCAGGTCCACAAAACCAACCAACCCCATGATGTCACAGCTCACAATACTGCAAGATGGCAGTGCACTTACCACAAAAGATGAAATAACACTCAGTTTTTCTTTGACATGTTTATACATGGCCAAAAAAAAGTTGCCAACCAAATAAAGGATCATATGTGCCAAAATCTGTTGGATCATCTTCAGCTTTTTTTTTATTGCACCAAATTACTGTGGCATTGTTTCGAAAAGCCTAGATAAGCATCCTCTCGACGGGCTTGTAGACACAAGGCATGATGGGTATATCACTTCACCTGCCTCTCTTCTTACCCTGATGCACCCATCACTCTGGAATGGGGTAAATCTGGACTCATCAGACCACATGACCTTCTTTTATACCCCTAGAGTCCAAACATTATGCTCCCTGACAAACTGAAGCCTTTTTTTCTGGTTAGCCTCACGGATTAGTGGTTTGTTTGTTAGATACTTGTGGAAAGGTTTGGACTCTATCTAGTAAATAATTTTAATTTGGTTGACTGTTTCATTTTCACTTTAAGGGCATGAGGATGAAGGGAAGAGATTCAGGGTCTGAGGTGTGAGAGGGAGATCAGAATGTGAAGCTAGAGCAGTAATCCAGTGTCAGAGCGTGGCAGTCCAGCGTGACTGGACTGTAGTACTGAAGGCTCATGGAGGCACTGGGAAAGAGGAGGACATCAAGGCAAAAATCCCAAAAACTAAAAAGCTCAAAGCCGGCAAATTCACCCAAGAGAACTCTAGAGAGTTGGCTGTTGTAGCTCAGGTGAAGCTGGAACACTCTGGCGCTGGTAGAGACTCTAATCAGGGCTTCAGATCTGATGGTGATTGTGAGGAGAGGAACCGGTCTGCAGGCGCAGATGGAGCCAGTGCAGGAGTGAGCTGACCCACCTCTGAAAGAGAGAGAGAGGGAGAATCCACATAGCAACATCCTCCAAATACAATTGTGCCTAAAAGTTTACACCCCCTCCAGCAGAATTTTCTGATTTTTTGGCCTTTTCTCAGAAAATATGAATGATAACACAAAAACCTTTCTATCACTCATGGTTAGAGGTTGGGTGAAGACATGTATTAACAAACAACTGTGTTTACTCTTTTTTAAATCATAATGACAACAGAAACTTCAAAAATGACCCTGTTCATTTTTTATACACACACACATTGATTACAAGCAAATAGATCACAGGTGAGCATGGTTACCTTTAGGAGACATTCAAACACATTTGTGTTCACTTTTGTGCATTTATCAGGCAAAACCACCAGAGTGTGTAAACTTCTGAACAGGGTCATTTTTGAAGTTTCTGTTGTCATTATGATTTAAAATGAGTAAACTTTTTTTTTTTTTTTTTTTTTTTTTCAATAAATGTCTTGACCCAACCACTAACCATGAGCGATAGAAAGGTTTTTGTGTTATCATTCATATTTTCTGAGACAAGACCAAAAAAATCAGAAATTCTGCCGGGGGTTGTAAACTTTTGGGCACAGCTGTATCAACATAAAGTATCCAAAGTAAATGCAATCGCCATGGTCTGGGTGAGGTTAGGAATAAATCTGGATTATTTGTGGGCAAACTTGAATAGAAATGGTGAGGCCTTGTTTTTTAAATGAGTCTGACACATACAACCTTTTTAAAGGGTTCTTTTGCTTTTTATCCCTCCGTTTGTCATTATTATATCAATTATTATTGTTAATTGTTTTTTTCTCTCCTTATTTTGCATGGACTAAGAGAATTTCAAACTCACCCAAACAATCCCCCAGCTAGCAGCCGTCCTGCTGAAAGTGCTGCGTTTGGTTAGGATTTAAGGCTGCACCAGCACAAAGACATATCACCTCCACCGTTGCTGTGTTTGCAGACTCATGAAGTCTTTTGCAGCGTTTTAAGGGCTCACCTCCCCAAATGTTCAGACAAACATTCCCTTTAGACACCACTTTGCAAGGGCAAGACCTCTGAATCCAGGGTTAACTGACAAAGACCTTTGTCTGTGTTCAGTGTGGGGAAGCTCTGGCTCTGAAAAACTTCTGCCTTGCCCCCTTTATGTCCATTACAGGTCTGATATACATATTCAGTGACTATCTTTGGTTAGCCCCTTCTCCCTTTTGAACCTGTCTCTCATTTATTCTGTGATTGGTAACATTTTTCAGCCCATCTGTCTTTCAAGCCTTTCGTTTTCTTGCTGTCTGCCTTCTTGTAACTCCAGGATACCTGTTTTTCTTATCGTTCCTTTTTCTTTCCTAGCAACCAGCTTTTTTGCTCTCACTGTGTAGCAGTGAGATGGTGAGATGGTAGAAAAAGCTGTGACCATTTCAGTGGGATAAAAATAAGAGAGCTCCTGCTGAGAGAGATGCCTGTCTGAAACTTTACCGTCTCTGACGCCCACTTTTCTTCTGTCTTTGAGTCACAGCCGTCGCTGCTTTTCTCTGATAAATCCTTTCTGATGCTCTTCAGACCTGTGGCAAGGTCTTTAAAGGCATGAACAAAAGAGTTTGAGTTAACCAACAAATCTCTTTTCATTGTTTAATATCTGTGGCACAGGAAAGGAAGGGAATGGCAGCAGCATCTCTGATCGCTTCAAACAAATCTAGTGCTTGAGGTAGACTTTCGGACTTGGGCTTACAGAGAGCAGTTTAAAAGCAGCGGGGCTACATCCTAGGCTCTGGCTTCTGGTGATATTGTGGGATTCTGCCATGTTGAGCATCCTGCATGTGAACCCTGTGCTGTTGGAGGTCCAGCCTTACAGACTGAGCCCCCCCCCCAACTCTAGATTTCTTTAGGTTCTTGATCTGTCTCTGTCCAGTCATTTCTCCTCTCTGCTTTAGTTTTAAAGCTTTAATAACAGAGGAATATTTGCATTTGTGCTTTTCATCCGTGTGGCACTTATTAGTGTGGCCAGCATCATTTGAAAGCATCCCATTTCTTTATCTATCTAAAATTATGAATCCACCGTGGCTTTGATTAATGTGACGTGGTTACTAACCTAAAGTTCATGGCTTTTAGAGGATTTTTACAAGAACTCTGAGAGCAAGGGGCTTATAATACACAAATACTTCATATTTTCCAGGTCAGGCTTAGCTATGATAGTACAAATAATATTAAACAAGGAGCTGTTTGGGAGCCAAGCCAAAAGAACCAGCTCTCTGAGAAGAGCTGAACTTCCCATCACTCACAGTATGTTGGGTGCCATGTTCTAAGTCTTTCTTTGTCTAAATTTGGATGATTTTAGCTTGTAGCTTATGACAATCAGAAATCCAGTAACTTTGATTCTGAGAACTTTTCTTTAAATTAATAGGAAGAGGGTTTAATGTAGAAAAATGTCCAACTCCTTAAAAGTATTCTCAGACATAGACTGTTCCCCAAACTATCTACTACACCAGCGGTGCCTACTACTTTGGCTGAAATTCCATATGTAGTAGTCAGTATGCAAAAACTTGTGAGATCTGTAGTATACTACAAGTTCCTGGATGTTTCTACTGATCTGGAAAAAAATCTCAAAATGCTGTTTGTTTGTTTCGGGGCAGGTTTATGTGAATTACTGACACTTACTGGAACAAATCAGCTCAACTACAACAAAACAACACTAATGCAACACAGTCAGTGAGATAGAAGTGAAGTGACACAAGAGAAACAGTGGGAAATCTCTCACTTCATATCAGGTAAGAGGTGTTTACTTCTACTAAATTCATAAAGGCTCATATAAATCAATTATTCACTTTTTTTCCATCTGACAGCCTACATGGGTAATATGGATGCAGTTTTTTCTATCAGCTGTAAGATTTTTTTTTTTTTTAAAGGCAGTTGGTTCCGGATTTATTTTTGAAACACAATAACTCTTGGTGTAAGATTAAGAATAAATATGGCAATTTAGCTGCAGTAAATTTCAGTCCCTGTTCCAAATTTTATTTAAAAAAAAAACAAAAACCCAACAGTACCCTGAAAAATCTCCCGGAATTTCTTGTTGTCCTAAATGAATTCAAAGCATTCCTTGATCCAATGAAAATAATAATAATAAAAACAAAAAATAGAAAAAAATTAAAACATTTACAACCACTGTTCCCTTTCCATGCCCAGTTTTATTTATTTAGAAATGCCAAATGTACCATTGTTTACTTTCTATTTCTATGATGAAGTTAAATATTGTTTAAAAAAAAAAATTCATCAGCTCCACTTTCTGTAACAGAAATCCAGAGTAGTATTCTACTAAACAGACCCAACATAACAGTCATACTAAATACAACATGTGAAAGTATCAGGGAGTACTACCTACTACTTTCACATGTGGTAGTAGGTGTTTTGGAAAACAGCCATAGACACAGTCCTCTGGTTGGAGCCCCTTCACCATGATCCTCTGGATCATTGTCATGTAGAATAGAGGTGAGCAGCCTATGGCTCTTGACAATCAGCCACAGATGCTCTACAGGGTTCAGGTCAGGTGAGTTGACAGGCAAGTCAAGCACAGGTATGGTCAGCAGACAGTTGTTGGGAGTTCTGGTGCTTCGGGTAGGAGGCAAGACCTGCTGGAAGAGCTTGTCAGCAGATGGAAACATGTAGTGCTCTAAAATCTCCTGCTAAAAGGCAATGTTGACTCTATGTTCAATGCTACTCACAGCCCTGTGCTCTGAGACCTGTCTGTAACGTGTAACATTAGTGATTCCTGGTTATGTCCTACCAGTGCTCATCTACCAACTTCACCAAGCAGAGCAAACGTAACCTGGCTCTTCATTTCATCGATAGACTCTCAGGTTTGAAAAGATCACCGCAAAATAACTGCTGCATGTGGACAGGAACGAACATTAGCACAAACAGATTAGCACTAGTTTTAGCCTTTAGCCTGTGCTGCATCACTCTCCTGTTTAGCTTTCTTTTGCTCTTCTATCCCTTTTCCGTCACATAGTCCAGCTCCAGTGTCCACTCTTACTAAAATATAATTCAAAGAAATAATTTTCTTTGTCAGCCAGCGTGGTGTCATAGAGACTATGATTCAATCAGGTCCAGTCTGACCTGATCAAAGAGCGTGGAAGCAGCATTTAGAAAGAATCATTTTTTGTGCTGATGATCTCATTTGGAGTTATGGGTTATGATCGTACATATCTAGATATCAGACTTGTCCAAGATCATTTGGGAAGTACCCAGTGTATCTTAAATGAATTTAAGACATTTAAAACCTCTGTAAGAATTTACAGACATCCTGCTCAACACTGAACTTTGAGTGATTTGGGTCTTTATCTCTCCTCTGTCTTCAAACTCCAGGTCTTTGATTTGTCCAGGGCCAGTCTTTTTTTCTCCTTTGCCCAGGTACGACTCTTCTGATGTTATCTTTGCTCTAGGAGCATCTTGGCGTTTGGAAGGAGACAGGTGGCTCTGACACCAGCCTCAGTCCACTCCTCATGAAGCTCCCTCGCCACTTTATATCCACTTTTCCTTACAAACTTCTCAAGAATGCAGTGACATCAGCTTGTGCACATTTTCCTCTCTTTCTTTTCTCATCTAGCCAACTTTCCTCTACTTGTGTGAGGTGCCATTGTCTCCTGGAAGATTGTGGAGGTGTGAGTCCTCCCTATAACTGTGGGTGTTTTACTCACCTAGACTTTAAATCATTTCAGCCCTGGCCTTCTGAAAATGTAATATTTCTTTATTGTGAGAAATGTTATTTCAATTTGTTTGATCTGAAGGCCCTTGTTATCAAAGTTAGAATTGAAAATCACATTTTATTTATGTCTCGTGCACCTTGAATAGATAACATTTACACTCTTTAAAAGAAAGACCAGGTTTAACTTTTACACAGTTTATCTATCATGGGCTCACCTAATAAAGATGTGTCTCTCACCCACAGACATACACAGACAAACACACACACACAAATACACATACAAATACACAAACACATACACACGCACACATACACATACACATACACACAGGACATCCCACCTCTTCCCGTCAGTCATTCAGTGTGTTTCTGGCTGTCTGTAATAGTGGAGTGTCAAAGAAGACAGAGAGAGGTGCAACAGCTGAGCAGGATACCAGAAACACAGAGCTGATCTTATCGAAAACACACACACACATACACGCACATACACACACACGGTCCCTTGTCTCTCGTAACAGATAATAAACAAAGTGCAGACTATAATTGCTCTCCAGGATCTGTGGCGCCTGTTGCTGTGCGGATGTGTGTGCACGTATGCTTCTGTGTATTATGGTGTTATTGATGGTCATTAAAATTAATGATGAGGGGCTGATGTCACCAAGTAAGGCAAGTGTGTGTGTGTGTGTGTGTGTGTGTGTGTGTGTGTGTGTGTGTGTGTGTGTGTGTGTGTGACTGACTGATAGAGGGATGGAAAGGATGCAGGAAGATCCTCTCCTCGCCTTAGAGCTGTGCAGCTCTCCTGATTGTGGGTGTGAATTCATGCATGTTGCTGCACATGTGTGTTTCTGTCTATCAGGGAAAGATTTATGGGTCACTGAAAGGTAGAGAGTGTGTGTGAGAGAGAGAGAGTGGGGGGATTTGAGACACTTGAGCATAAATCACTACCTGACTCTTTTCCCAAATGGACACTTCTGACTGTTGGTTACTTGGATGGGGAGCTGGAAGAGGAGGGAGGAGGAAACAACAAGGGGCACAGCCAGCATAGAGCCTTGTGGGTAACGACAAGGAGGAGAGGGTGTGATGATGGGGGAGCAGTCTTGGACGGGAAGAAATAAACCGAATGGTGTGCAGATGGAAGGAGGACGACTACATTTGTTCGATTTGATTAATATTTGCACTGCTTTTTTTCTGCAACAATGAATAACAGACGGATGACAGGAAGGAGTGCAAGTGTAAAAAGTGGAGAGGGGAGAAATAATTACAAGGAAGAAAACAGGGGGTACTCACAAACTAAATGACACTTAGTGCGGTCCAAAGCTTTTCCAATGCTCGCTGTTTACTTGCAGAGCTACAGCCTGTAAAATGCTTTGCTTGATAATTTGATTTCCAAGCAGAATAGCTGTTAAGTGGGCCTATTTCAGACCCCACCATTTGCACTTAAATGCAGCATAATAGAAAAGAGGATTTATTGAACTCAAATATAATATAAAACACATTTAATCCAAAATCTAAAAAAAGCAGTCATAGAACACAAGTTTTACAAATATTCCTGCACACCTCGCATGCAACATGACTTCATCTGCAGGTATTTCCCTCCACACATGCAGCATGCAGCTGCAGGAATATGATAATGTATACCTCAGTATGCATGTGTATAAGATGAGCATTATGTGAATCCAGGCAAGCAGAGTCTGTAAATATGTACTTCTCACTGTGAATAAGTAGATCATGATGCATCTGGAGTCAGCGTCATTAGCTGGGCTAAATTGACAAAGCGAACATATGGAAGACACTCTCGTGCATTGTGTTAAGTTCCACAATTATCCACACCCAAACAGAGTCATTTGTTCTGTTTGTCATGATCCTGCTGCTGTAATGACTGAACCACATGGTGTGACAGCCTAAAGAGCTGTACATTCTCCACGTGTTTATCTGCTGGCACCTAAATTCATTTTCCAAGGCTCAGGCTGACTGTGTACAAGAAACGGGAGAAGAAAGAAGAGAGGGCGGATCTGCAGTCCTGATCCCAGGACCTTCAAGTGTGCCACATATTCATGCATTTGTGATTGGTTAAATTTATGCAGGTATAAACAAAGGCTGCTTTCTTTGGGACAAGGACACATCCATTTCTGTAATCTGCAAACAGGCGTGGCTCTTTTGGAAAGTATGACTCCTTTTTGCTGCATTACAGCTTTTGGGACACTGGATACTGGAGAAACGTGCTAAACCCCCTCTCTGGAGACACATTGGCCCTCATTTATTAATCTTTATCAGTCTTGCATGAGAATTGGTGCAGATTTTGGTGTAATAACTAGCTTAGGGCAACGTTCACGAGTGATTTATGAAAGGTGCATACAAGGCCCAGTCAGAAACACCCAACAAAAACAATTAAAACAACAAAGAAACACGATTAAAAAGGAAAATAAAAAATGACATGCCCCTAATTATTCAAGGTCCAGCCTGCCCGACCTGCAGAATTTATGACATGGAGGGACACACTGCAGGAAAAGGGAGACTTCTCTGTGCCGGAGATCAACACATAACAGAGGTAGAGAGAAATGAAGCTGTGTTGTTTTGCAGCCAGAAAAGTGGTGTGAGCAGAGTCAGAAAAACCACGTCTGCAAGGAAATCACTGCAGCCATCAGCAGCATGAATGTGACTAACTACAGCAAAGTTTAAACACTGAATTTATACATCCGTCTTTCTAAGATTAATGAAGTAACTAATACATGGCATCTTACTTTGAGAAGCCTCAGTATGATATAATTTTTTTTTCTGTTAAGGTCTCAAAATGTAGAAAGATCTTTGTTAAAATGTTTATCAGCTCTGAATGTGTCACAGACCGAGGAGAGAGAGAGACAGAGAGAGGGGTTCTTTTTCACTTTTGGGGAAAAAAAAAAAAAAAATTGACCCATCTTCAGAGAAATAGAAATAGTGGGAGAAATAGTTTTTATTAATAAAACATTTTGGTTCTGATAATCACATTTGTGATTGTGGAGTGTGTGAAGAGGTAAATGTATAAAAGTAAAGCTAGATCACATGGACATCCTCACAGGGCCTTTGTATGTAAAGAATGTACATGAGAATGTAAAGAATCCAGCCTTGAAGCCGTTTGTTGCTACCCGGATATACTTGAAAAGAGAAAAAGTTCTGACTGACAGTTAAGGCTAAAAACATTGGGGCAATTTTATTTTATAAAATTTTATTGACCCAGTTTTTTTTTGTTTTGTTTTTTTTTAATAATAGAAACAAGTGAAATGCAAAATTTGTGACAGGTCAGGGTGTACGATTTTCAGCTGCACATACTCATCGTTTACAGCCCACCCTGAAATTTAGGAGGCAATTCAGAAGATTCTTGCACAGCTCTAAGAACTTTCTCAAGGACAAAGTTAAGAATAAATACGATCAGAATGTGACTTCTTGAAACATCAAACCAAGCCTGAATTTGAACAGTTTGTCACAGAGTCCTCTTCACATTCTCTGAGCTCTTCAGCAGCAGCTCTGTTCAGAGATCAGACATAAGAATTTCAGGTGACCCTAAATGTTCTTTCAAGCCTCAGGCCTGAAAAAGCTCTTTCACTTCTGTTCTTCACACACACACACACACACACACA
The DNA here is from genome assembly GCA_008086565.1 of Thalassoma bifasciatum. Classification (NCBI taxonomy): domain Eukaryota; kingdom Metazoa; phylum Chordata; class Actinopteri; order Labriformes; family Labridae; genus Thalassoma; species Thalassoma bifasciatum. Next base: position 64,556 of record RPOG01002006.1, read on the forward strand.
CACACACACACACACACACACACACACAAACACCAAGTAAAACATGCCTCCTACCGATTTCTGAAATTCTTGACACAACCTCTGGGACATCTCTCCCTCTCTCTCTCTCCCTCTCTTTTTCTCTCTCTCTCTCTCTCCCTCTCTCTCTCCTCTCTCTCTCTCACACACACACACACACACACACATTCTCTGAAGGAACAACTTAACCTCAGAGAGTTGATCCTTGCTAAAATCTCCTGAAATATGAATAACCTGGTTGCAGGATGGGGGGAGGTTGAACTGGAGCAGACACAAAGAGGGGGAGGATGGAGGGAGCAGGTAGGAGGAGCAGAAGGAGCTGGTGCATATTAGATGGAGAAAGAGGAGGTCATGGAAAGGTCTTGGACATGTGCTGTGTCAGTGCTGCTACACGGTGGGAGAACCACTGTGGCAGAAAGGACTCAGC
>RPOG01002006.1:70000-81789 GCA_008086565.1 Thalassoma bifasciatum
TTGATAATGTTAATATATGACACTTTCTGAACTTATTAATGTGTCCACTTTCACTGTACATGGTTTTGAAGATATATACAGTTGTTCTACACATTAAATAAACCCCAAAATTGTGGGGGGGTTTTAAACTTTATTTTTATTAAGTTTTTCAAATTTTAAAACAGAGAACAAACAAGGGGGAAAAATGGTGAACAGAAACATACAAGACAAAACTAGACATGAACAAAGTGGTCAACAGATTCAGTCACAATTCTTAGCATAAAGGGAGGTGAGGAGCCAAGCACAGGATCACTTTCTTCCTTCTGCCAACAACGAGCATCCACAGCTATACAGTGAACATAAACAGTATATTTTTATCCCATCTATCACGGAGACATAGACAAGAGACACCTAATGTCTTCAGTGTTTACCATGAGGACCTGACATACCTTGAGGACAGCCAAGAATTCCTATTACCTACATATGTATACAATTTTCTTCTTATCCATCAGTCTAGTATTGTCCCTGTACATGTGCATATGCTAAGTGGGACGCACACACTTATATGGATATATACACACATACATACCTATACACATACACATGTGTACATACATACACAAATGCACACAAACTACACTAAGCGGAGTCATTTCTTTAAAGTATAGACGTCTATGAAACCCTCTAACAGCATGCAGGCTTTGGAGCTTAGCTGAATTATGACCCTTTTGGCTTCCTTTAGGCTACATGTATGCTGCAGTGAGGGATGTGTGTTTATAATGACCTCCATTATCCCTCTTTTGTTCCTTCAAAGTGAAACTGACATGTTTATACGTCACAACTCTGTGTTTTAGATTATGTCCTAATGCACCAATGTCCTGCTCATAACTCTCTCTGAGACCATTATGAGAACAGGCTGTCTGAGATGGTGGCAGGACTCTGTGTGTGTGTGTGTGTGTGTGTGTGTCCGTGTGTATGTGTGTGTGAGAGAGAGAGGGAGAGAGGCAGAGTGTATCTGCTCTGTTTACATCAGTGAGTTTAGAAAGTCCATTCTGCACTAATCTTTACCATGCTGTGAGAGAGTGAGTGCATGATCATGTGTGTCTATGTTTCAGCTCTCAGAGGAGCCAAAGACATCATACATACACACACACACACACACACACACACACACACACACACACACACACACACACGGCTTGGTGAAAATCATTACAAGCAGGTGTGTTTAGATAGATCCAGTTTCTCTGGCCGCCTTTGCACAAACAAAGTACTCTCTCTCCCTCTCTCTCTCTCTCTTTTTCTCCCTCCCTCCCCCTCTTTCCCCCTCTCTCTCTTTTCTGTCTCTTTCTGTGAAGAGGCTCTTTAGTTGACTCCCTTCCTGTATGAACTGCATGCTTCTTTATTCTGTCTTCTGTGTGTTCATGAGTCAGACTGCAGTTTTTAAAAACCAAAGACTCGATGGAAACATCCAGCACACATCCACCTCGGGCCGTGATAACAGAAAGTTAATGACAGCTTTGGACCACTTCCTGTTGGGGGGACTGGGATAAGCTGAACCAGTGTGTAAGTTGACCCCCCCCCCCAACACCTGGGCAATGGTATTCATGTGTTATTAGAGGATGGTAAATTCTGCAGGCGCTCTCAATTCTGCTGTCCCTTTGCTCAAGAGAAGTGTAATGTAATGCTTTAAGTTTGGTAATGCGAAAAAGGTTTTTTTGTTCATTATGGTCAGTTTTTTTTTTTTTTTTACATTTGAGCTGTAATGACTGAGACATGAAAGCAAATGTATCCAAGTCTAAAAAATGCAGATCATACATGTTGATGATTTGTCAGCATATTAAACCGTTTGGATCACTGAGCGAAAAAAGCCTTTATTGCTAGACCATTTTTTCCCCCAAAATGGTGGCTGTGGAGTAAAATGAGCCAAATGCCTTGAGATAAAATGAGCCAGTGGTTTAACTGATGTGTAGTTGAGGTAACCCTATCAGATGATGTCAAGCACGTGTTTCTCTGAACCAGAGCTTCACAGTTACAATAACTTTGACATCATGAGTGCAGCGTGACACATGAGTCATTTTATGCGGTTATTGCTTTCCCAGTCTTTCTTCTGACTGAGTAACCTCCTTTTTGGATCCTGATGAAGTGACATGTTCAAGTTCAAACTAAACATGTTTGTGCATGATTTGCACGGACAGTATCTCTATGAGAAGGTTCAACAGTGTTAGGGGGAGAAATGTAACTCCATCATTTAGTTAAAGTTAAGTCATTTGTCCTTGGTTTTCATCTCTTACTGTGTTCATTTACCCATCAGTCAAACTGAAATCTTTGAGTTTTCTGTTCTCTTCAGGTTCTTTTGTGGTTTGGTTGATGTTACTTAGATCCCAAACTGTCTAACACTGAGTCATTTCCCTTAGCAATCTGAATGTGGGATAGAAAGCTGTTCAGTATAATTTTTTTTCCTTTTTTTTTTGTCATTTGAAACACTGTTAAACCTGATCTAATTTCAAATCAGCTCAGGTATAACTATAAAAAGTAAATTAGTCAACCCACCCCCAAGTGACTCAATTGACCCACAGACTTGGATCAACTTCCCCCTGAGCCAAAGCACGTTGAGCCATAAGACAACTTTCATTTGTGACCCTGTGGCCCTGACCTTCTTCTTCACCCCCCTGCCACCCTTCTTCCTTCTCACTCTTTAAAGTTTTGCTTCCACATGTTTCCAAAGTGAGCTCTTCATGTTTTTTGGGTCATGTTCTGCTTTGCTGCACTGAAAGCCTGGGTTTGAATGCCTCTTTGAGTGTGCAGTTGGATTAAGGATGTAACTCAAACCTCCCTTCAGTTCAGTCATGATTGCTTTAGGAAGATGGCTCTGATGTAAGCTGGTGTATGAGGCCAGGTCAAAGAATCACCTTGAACCGGTATATTCAACATTCTCATTTTTTTTACTAAGAAGTTGAAACTATTTTTGCCACAAGAAGCCAAATATAACCAAACTCCTCGTCCCTCAGGAGCACTGTAGATCTTCCTCAACTTGTGTTTCTGTCACTCTTCCTCTGCGCTGTCTGCTCTTGTTTTTGTGAGGTGTAATTTCGATCCAGAGTATGTATGAGTCATGCGGCAGAAGCAGCAGCAGAGGGACATCATGTGACTGTGTCAGCATTGAAGCCTCCTCATGTCGCCCTTATTGGTAAAACATGTGCAGTGCTCATCTGTGTTTTTCTGCATGACTTAACTGCTGCAGCATGTGCAGGTGTGTGCAGGTCCCATCTTTGTTAGCATGACACAAATGTGCATGCACGCACACACACACACACACATTCCTGTGTCTAAGTGTGTGTGTGTGTGTGTGTGTGTGTGTGTGTGTGTGTGTGTGTGCACACAAACACCAATGAGTGAAAATCGCAACCAAGATACTTCCATTGATTTCAGGGAATGATTACTGATGGAATTTCTGCACGCTTCCAGTAATTGAGAATGTTTTCAGCTGTTTCTGAACTGAGGTTTCTAAAGATCAACATTGCAGGAACTGGATGTAATGATTCAATGAGTTAAACTATATGCAGTTTACTGCACTCAGGGACAACTTTAATGGTTTATTTCATTCATATATCAGAGTGGCAATATTTTTTTTCTCATTTTCAAAGGCACTTTGAGGATTTCATTTGAGATCTCATATTGGTAGTCTCACTTTTATATATCTACTTGTTTGTAATCCACAGTTAAAAATGAATACATGATACATCAACTTGTTGCTTTCCACCCTGGGAACAATTGTCTTGAACAAAGAAAAGTAGAGTTAGATGGAAGATCGGTGTAGGTGATGGACCTCATGGGAAATGGAGTCTGTGTCCCAGAAAAAAAACCATGACTGATTCTGACCACTGTGTCACTGCATTTGATGCTGAACAGACAGTCCACACTATGAATCTAACAGTCTAACAAGTCCACATTATTCCACTGTAACAGCATGGCAACAAATGGGCCTCTCATATGAGCCAAGACTTTCACATAGGTAGAGTTTGATTGGTGGATGACAGTGAGCTCCTGACAGCTGTGAACAGTTTTCATCATGTACACACGCACACGACCACGCACACACACACACCTGCACCCGCTCACACACTCCACTTTGTATGTAAATAGTAATGGTTTCTAACCACATACATCTTTCTCCCTCAGAAAGCCATCCACTTTCTGATGAGTTTTATAGCATCATTAAACTGAACATGTAGAGCTGACCTGTTTGGCCTCAATAGCTTCCCACTGTACTACAAATGTAGCACCTGTCTAAGAGCTGTCATTATTAACCTACACTTACAGCTCGATCGACAGCTACATCATTTCTTCCCTTAATGGGAAGGTCTTAGCAAAAGACAATGGAATTTTTTTTTTCCCCTGCACCATGCCCTGGGTGTGAAATTGAAACTTTACTGTGGTTGTGACCAAAAGCACCAACTGCTCAATACCTGTTAATTCAGAAGTCAGTAAACACCACAAACTCTTCATAGTGGCACTGCCTAAACTCAATCAGTCTCTGCCAAGGCTGAACTGTTGTGTGTCATGCACTGGCTGTTATATTGTGCTGAATCATGCTGCTTTGCAGACCCCTGATTAAAATATTAAGACCAGTTTAAAATTAACTAAATTTACATTTCACACTGTGAGATCACAAAAAGGTTCTAAGTGGGGTTTTAAAATGCAAAAAGAAGAAATGAGAGTGAGAAAAAAAAAACAAGTAAGCAATTTATCGCGCACAGTATGGCTCATCAGCTGATCAAAAGTTTAAGAGCACTGCATATAAAAGACGTAATTTGTACAAAAATGTGGATTCGGTGTCATTTTCTGTCAGGTATTCATGCTGTCATGACCTCCTGAAGGTAAAGACTAAAAAGTGTTCCCTCTTTAAACGTGGTCAGATTATTGAGCTGCATAAGAAAGACCTCTCACAACGCAACGCCATCGCTGCTGAGGTTGGACGCAGTAAGACGGCCATTTTGAATTTCTTCAAAGATGGCTGTCTATCAAGACATGAGACTATCCTAGAGCCAAATGAAGGACGTTACTGGAGCCGACTGCAGCCCGATTAACGTCAGACGGCGTCTGAGAGAGAAGAGCTTTAAGAACAAAAACCTCCTCAAAGGCCTCGTCTCCTTCCACGAAATTCCCTGTTTGAACTTTGACAGAGAGCATCATGGGACACTGAAAGGTGGAAGCTTTAGTCTCTGAAGANCCATGATCTAAATCACATTGAGAACATTATGGGATGGATGGAGAGGGAAGTTTACAAAGATGGACGTCAGTTCCAGACAGTGGATGACAAATATGAAGCATCTTTATCACTTGGAGCAACATTCACACTTATCTCCTGGAAACACTCACAACAACTAACTCACCAAACCTATTTTTGAAGTGGTTGAAAAGAACGGTGGAACTCCTCATTATTTCCATGTAAGGGGAACTTTTGTAATTTTTTTTTTTTCTGAGCTGTGATCTAAAGCTTATGATCAGCTGATGAACACACTGTTTCACTTCAATTGTTTTTTAGTCAACTGCGTACTCTCTTATTTATTTATTTATTTTTTTTAGCTCACTCCCATTTCTTCTTTTTGCATTTTGAAACTCTGCGTAGAACTTTGTATAGATCCCACAGTGCAAAATGTAAATTAGTGCAAATTTTTCAGCTCGTCTTAATACTTTGATCAGGTGTGTGCTGTTTTGTGAGTTGTCTGGTGTCTCTCATCTCTAATGAGTGCTGTCATAAGATTACTGTGATAGCAGCAGAGCTATTTTGCACCTTGCATAATGTCGATGGCTGTTTTGTGCCAGTTTGAGGCTTCATTCGTATTAATGTCACATCAAAGGGCACAGTCTTGGTTTCTCTTGTGCTGGAAAGTTTGGTGTGGGTGGGATAAAGGGTGCCATTTCATTGGATGACCTCTTCAGACTGCATTAGAGGCAAAAAGCTTTGCAACCTTAAACACCCCTCAGCCATTGGAAAGCCCTTCACTGGCAATCACCTCCCTCTGACAAGTGCCCAATCATTTCTCACAGAGATATGGCTGAAAACCTTCAAATTGCCAGCAGAACTGATGACCCTGTTGTTGTGTGTGGATGTAGATGCTACTGTTTTTTCCTCTTTTTTCTACAGTGTGTCTGAGCATGTGTGTGTATGATAACATCCCTAAAAATGTGCCTGTGCATGCACGGAAGAGCAGGCTGTTTGTGTCTCACTTACTTTATTTCAAAGTAAAAAAACAAACAAAAAAAAAGAGATAAAAAAAACCACAACAGTCTGGGAAAGAAAGCAAGACCTGAACAGAGTTGTTAAAATGGGACAAAGAGTTTCAGGGGAATTTGCCATTTACAGTCAGGCACTGTGAACGCCTCCCGAATAGGGACCTGAGACACGGAGTCCCTTGGGGACAAATATGCTGCGTTCTTCATGGAAGATTTATGGCTGTTTATGTTTGTGTTGGTATTTAAACTAAAGCAATGATAAATACTGGAGCTGTGCATTAAAAGTAGGCTGAGCTAGCAAGACAAATTAAAATGTGCTGAACTGTTTTTTTTCTGTCTTTTTTTTTTCTAGTTTTAGAAGATGCATACTTTGACTTCAGGGGCGGAAAAATATAAAGCATGCTTTATTTGAATCCCTGAGGGGGCTTTGTCGGTACATATGTGCTTGGAGGCTTGAGGGTTAAACTGATAGATGTGAATGAAAATTGGGTGCAATGTGAAGCAATTTTATCCATGAATTCAGTTACAAAACCCTCAGTTAAGAGGAGCCAAAGCCAAGACAGAGGCAGTGTACCTGGGTACAGTCTTTTACTACTGCTGTATCTTGGTTTCATTGTCTTGCTGAAATATTCAGGGACGTCCCTGAAAAAGACAAAGTGTCTTGGATGGCAGCAGATGTTGCTCCAAAACCTGTTTGTACCTTTCAGCATTAATGCTGCCTTCACAGATACTGGGACAGTTACCCATGATGCCATGGGGCACTAACACACCCCCATACCATCACAGATGCTGCTTTTGAACTTTGCACTGAGAACAATCTGTATTGTCCTTTTCCTCTTTGGCCTGGAGGGCACCACGTCCATGATTTCCAAAAAAATAATTTAAATGTGGACTCATCAGACCACAGCAGACTTTTCCACTTTGCCTCAGTCCATCTCAGATGAGCTCGGGCCCAGAGGAGGTGGCAGTGGCATTTGTGTCTGTTGTTGATATCTGTCTTTGTCTTTGCATGGTACAGTAACTGACATTGGTTTTCTGAAGTGCTCCTGAGCCCATGTGCTAATATCACACAATGATGCTCACGTGGTTGTTGACAAAGTGATGAACTTGGCCCCATCTTCACTTGTGAAGGACTGAGCCTTTTGGTGATGCTCCTTTTATGCCCATAAAAACACTCACCTGTTTCACATCAACCTGTTCGCCTGTGGAATGATCCAAACAGCTGTTTTTCAGCATCAGCAACTTTACCGGACTTTTGTTTAACCTGTCCCAGCTTTTTTGAAACATATTTGACTGAATTTAAACAGGATTTTTAAATTGTTGTGCTCTGTTTAAATTTATGCTTTACACAGTGTCCTAACTTCACTGGAATATGATTTGTACTGCTTATGGTAGGAGAGCAAGCCACTGTGTTGTGGCTCATGACTGGAGGATGACCCAGAGCTGATTTACATGGTCATGCATTTTTGAAAAGGTACTTTAATGAATAAGGGAAAAAAGGAAAAAAACACAGCAGCCATCTCCAGCTCAGTTAAACCCTCTGTCCAACATAGGTTTTAGCTCACATCACTACTAAACACACAGTGTGTTTTGAAGGTTCTCATTAAGTCCTTAAGCCCATTGTAGTTTATCTTTTCTCTTTTTGTCCAACCTCAGCTGCAGTCTACCTTCCTGTCTGATCACCATGTGCTTATTTCAGGCGTGGAATGGTCAACCATGAAGCCCTAAATCATTCCAGCAGACACATGTGGGATTTCCTGCAGGTCCATGTTTTCCTACAGATTAAGGGAAAGACTCTGACATATCTGTAACAGCCAGATAATTCTATCCTCCTGACTACAGCGTTCTACTCTACTCTACTCTGAGCCATTAGGATGAAACAGAAGAATCCCTCATTGCTTGAAAAGAACTCCACTGCTGGCAGCTTCTCAAACTCTTACCTAACTCCCAGACACTTGGGATCCATCCATTGCCTCTAATCCTCTGGATATTTCCCTCCGTACTGCTTCAAGGCAGGCCATGAAGTCACCTTTCCATGCAGGCGGTGAGGCTTTCACACCTCACCAACTATTCAGCCAACTGTTGCAGCCGCTTGCTTCAAACTGGCTGCCAATGCCGCCAGAGGCAAGAAGCAGGGGGCGACGCCAAGCCAAGGGCTGATTTAATGTTCTTTGGTGTGTAATGATCATCACATGTCCGAGTGGATAAACAGGAGAGCTGCTGGTGCGTTTCATCATCAGAGACTGTCCTTGGTTGAATGACAAGCCCATGTTCTCTGGAGTCACTAATATGTGGTGTAATTTATGATCCCTGCTGCAGGCGCTGCTGCTGCTGCTGTTTCACTTACTCCCTGAGAAATGAATGAGAGAGGAGAGGATGAACTCCTGCTCAAAGTTTTGTTGTTGCAGATGTCTGTTAACTGTTACTGAGACTCTTCAAAGGAGGCACACTGGTATGACAAAGCATTCTTTGCATTTACCAAATTTGCTCCTCAGTGCAGTTTGTCCTCAAAGCTGAATTTGCAATGGGAGAGTTGGAGAGAGGATGTTTTACCACACATTTTTTTTCAGTCAGACAGCTTGGACTTCACCAAGGATAATTTATAGATTTTGATAACTTACAAATGCCTTCTTTTTAGGATGCATTTCATTTACAATATATTTTTTTACTTGACTGAATTAAATCCCAGCATTGCCATGTTTAGCACAAGGAAGGTTTACCAGCTTGTGCTAAACATGACGCTTTACCAAGGAAAACTGTCTGCATGGAGGGTAAAAAGCAAGCAGACCACAAACTGCTATCAGCAGTGAGCTGACAATTCTTCATCCCTCTCTTCAAACAGATATCTGCATGGAGAACAGTTAACAGCCTCTTCTGGATCAAACATATACAACGGGGCACAAATCACTGAGTGAAGTCTGTGTGTAAATTACTATTTATACCCAAACAGAGATCTACTACTTTCAGACATATCAGCTGCTCCAGCTGGAGATGTAAAATAAGTTTGAGGATAAAGATCATTTAGATCTGCATGAACAATATCTTCTCTCCATAAAAACACAGAGACCACTCTCAAGTCAGAAAAGCAGTAAACATTTAGGAGGTTCAAGTAATAGGGGAAGTAATGGACTGATACATTTAAAACAGAACAAATGAGATATGGACTGACACCAAAGCTTACTCTACCCAACTGTAATATCAGGTATCAGATAAAGGAATACATCTGCATCTTTTTTCTGCTCAGACTGCTGAAGTGAGGGACAGAGAAACCTTTTTTGCAACTTATCATATACAGTGAAACTAAGATTTGGCATAAACTGGAGGGGGCAACTCCAAGAAACATTATGGGACCAGGAATTTTTTCTTGCTTTCTTTTTTTATTATTATTTCCCAAACAAAACTGGTTGGTTAAAGGCACCAAATCCAGTAGCAGTGGGAAGTTTGATTCTTATCAGAGTGATGGTACTTTTAGCGCTGCTCTCAAAGAAGAGTCTGCTCTTTCAGCTCCTCAGCTGTTATAATTTCTAACCTCAAACCTTTGCCTAATATGGTAAATATGAATGATTTATGTATTAAACCCAGTGTTTGTTATAAAAGGCCTCACAAATGTCCCGTTTTGTGAATTTGTTCTCTTACAGGAGCAGGTATTCTTTATGTATGACACTTTACCTATGTCTGGGAGAATCCTTGACAGAAACAAAAACAGCTTAGACTCTGTTTCCTGAGGTTGATTCAGACTTCAAGTTCTGAAGATTCATTATCAGAAATATTAAAGACCACCAAGGTTTTGGAGCAGGCCCCTGTTTAACTGGTACAAATGAATTTAAAGCTGTAAATGAACACCTTCTTATCTTACAGATGCTTTAACCATTAACATTTTAAATCTCATGCCCCTTGTGAAGTGTGCAGAAAGCACTGGGCTCCTCCATTCTGTAAACCCTGCTGCTTGCATCTGAAAATGAGAGGATGATCCTGCTGCTGTAGGTTTGCTCACAGACTTGTCCTGTTGTCTTTTTTCTGCTCAGTGAGGAAAGCAGTCAGTCATGTATTTTTATGCTTTTTCCCTCTCTGTAATAAGCAGATCTTTGCTTTTGGAAATGGGGTTTGATGAAAAAGTGTTTTTTTTTACCACAACTCCTCATTAACGATACAAAAAAATTCCAAAATAGCTGATGTCATTGGAAGGACATCTGCTTTTGAGTCCTAAACTTTCTTTCAAATATTTCCTGCTTTTCTCAATTTGATTGTACATTGTTGGAGTTGGTATGTCAAAGCACAATATCTCTAAACCTCAGACATAAAACTTTCTGCATGGCTACAAACCAGATGTACAAGCCACAAAATGTGCGGTCCAAGGATCTACTGAGCGAACCTTTAGCTACTCTGAGAATTCATGGAACTTGCTATATATTTGATTTTAATAACTAAAACATTCAAAAATGTTAGTATAGTTTAAAACTGTGTAGGTATTCAATCCTTGGTGAAAATGACTGCAGCTGGGTTCGATTATTTGTGTAAAGATAGAGTAGGAAAACATGCACTGGTGCTCCAGTTGTCCCTAAATGATACTTGTTGCAAGGCTCATTTTTGGGATAAGTCCACTTTTGTTGACATCTTCAGAACTTGAAGTCTGAATCATTCTTAATGTAAATGGTAATTGGGAGAAGTGGGATTGACAAGCAAGGAGCAAACAGGTGGGTTTTAAGATACCTGAGATGTTCATCTTATTACTGCTGATTTACAGTAAATGAACTCACAGCCTTGACTTAGAACTGTGTAGCTGGTGGAAAATAGAAAAGCTTTCCATCTTGAAGATTTATGGCCCTTGAGATATGCACAACAGCCGTGGTCTGAGCTCTGCTGTGGTAATTTGCAAACTGAGGTGAAAACATGCCTTCCATCACAAAGGAGTGGATTCAGCCTTAACTCTGATTGGACAACCTGACATCTTTGGAAGATGTTTGGGCTGAGGTTCAATTGGCTGCTGTGTGAATTTCAGTTTGACCCATTGCCTTTTGATGGCATTTCAAACAGTGGCCTTAGAAAGAAACATCTATCTGGGTCCTTGGAGCTCCAAAATGTACTTAACACACATAACCTAAAGCCCTTTGATGACATCAGTGCCTGGCGACAAAGTTTAAAAGTGAGTGGTAAATAGACCACATGCTTCTCTACTGAAAAGTATTTCTGTTATATATTTTGTAGTAATTTTGGACACTGTAGCTAGACAGAAAAGGGAATTTAGAGCAAAACAAAGCTAAACATGAGAGTGATAGAGCATGGTCTTAAACAGGGGCTGGGCTGTTTGTGTGAATGTTCATATCAACCCACATGCAGCAGTTGTTCTGCAGTGATCTGCTCAAACCTGAGAGTCGATCAATACGAAGAGCAAGATTAGGTCCTGGAGAACCAGACTGTGAGGAACACTGAATCAAATCAAATCAAATCAAATCAAATCAAACTTTATTTATATAGCACTTTTCATACAATAAAATGTAGCACAAAGTGCTTCACATGTTAAAAGGCCCCACCCCATCCCACCCACGCACCCCCCACCACATCCCACCCAC
>RPOG01002006.1:83006-112737 GCA_008086565.1 Thalassoma bifasciatum
ACACACACACACACACACACACACACACACACTCACACACACACACACACACACACACACACACACACACACACACACACACACAGATAACAAGGCTTTAGAAACATGTGGCTGAGTACAGAGGAACCAGGTCAGGAAACGCAGGAGGCCATATCTGCACTGGGGGGCTGCACAAGGTCCACAGCTAGGATGCCTCCACGGGGTGTTTGTGGAATGTCCGGTCCTTCCCCGGGTGTCGTCGTTTCCTGTCGACGTCTGGGGGGTGGACTGGTTCGACTACTTGTACTCCATCTCTGTTGGGTCGGTCTCGGTTTGTGTCGGGGGGTTGTGTCTTACCGGGGGAGACTCCTTTGTGACCTTTACCCTATTTTTGTATTTTTGTATTTTGGTAATTTTTAATAAATACATGCTTAAATAAACTAAGAAAATAAATATGTAAAAGAAGGCTAAGATCAGAGAATGAATAAATATAAATAAATGAAATTAAGATAACATAAATAAATAAAATGAATGAATAAATAAATAAAACCTTAATTGAAAGCTAAATTAAAAAAGTGGGTCTTGAGCTTGCCTTTAAAAATATGAACGTTCTCTGCGGCCCTCAGGTCCTCCGGCAGGCTGTTCCACAGACGGGGGCCATAGTATTGAAAAGATGCCTCACCGAAAGTATGAACAGTCTCCTCACCCTCTGAACACTGAACTACAGAATGATGGGCCATTTACATTACAATAGTTTTAAGACAAAGCACAAAGATATTGTTGTATTTTAGCCTCTGGTATACATGGAAAATGCCTTTTTTGCTGGCATGGAACATAAAGTTTTGAAACCAGCCTCTGAACTGGAACTTTTCTAAAACACCATTTCACCATTGTTGTGTGAAGAGCAAGCTGGAGTTTTTGGTAGAAACACTGATGTCATACTCTACTTTGTGCCAGCGCATTACACTTTTCATCATGGCATGGTGTGGTCATGGTCATGCTTGACTTGGACAACTGCAGTAACAACGGTGGACTGTCGTGTTGTGGTTTTGCTGCTGAATCTACTGACTGTCTTTCAACAAATCGTGCATCTGTTGCTCCACTTCAGCTATCAGAAGAGAAGAATTCAATATGAACATCAGATGGTCAGCTCACCTCTACTTCAGCCTCTAAGCCTTTGTCGTGTAGATGGCTCCCACTGTTATATCGCCATCTACAGGCCCGGCATGCTCACTACAGATTTTTCAGTCCCCCCAGTGTTTCCATGTTAACGCAGTTTTTTTTTCATCGTTCTCATGTGTTTTTTTGCATTCTCAGGTGAAATGTTGACATATTGATGGCGTCTGACTTTACCAAGTACAACGGTTGTCACGTGTCTAACAACAGGGCTACGTAACTGCCAATACATACACTGAACACCTTTGTTTTCTTTGCACCCTGGGAAAAGAGGTCTTGAACAACAACAAAAGTAGAATCAAAAAGACAAACACACCTTGGCAAGAGTCATGTTTTGGCCACAGTGGGTGCTGGTGCTCATGGGAAAAGGAGTCTTTGTTATGGAAAAATTGTTCAGATTATGAACACAGGGGTCAGGACAATGAACACTGGGAAGATAGTCTTCACGGCAGCTTGGAAGAAAGAAGTTAAGCTGATATTAAGGTTCCTTTGTTATGGCTTAACCTTCGTTTAATGTAGGAAAATGCCTGGGAATAACTTTATCATTTTGTTTCTTTCAGTTAGATGTTCTGGTAGTCAGAGTGATGATGCTCTTGGTTTAAAGGGAAGTCTGTCCCCATCACTGCTGTCACACACTGAGTCTGTAGACTGAGGCTAAAACAGGCACGCTCAGTGCACAGACACACAGGAGGGAGGATATTTGAACTGTACTTTCTGTTTCCTTGATACAACCTTTTTCATATCCTCTCACTTCAAATCAATTTCTCAAGGGTTTATGTCCACTAAAGGAGATGGTGTTGTATTTGCAAACAAAGGTTGTTATGACAACTTTGTGGTTTTCCTGTTAACTCTGATTCTTTATGTAAATTAAATGCTCATGCACCTAGTTGTGTGGTCTGTGTGTGTGCTGCTGCTTACATTAGCCTATTTGTTGATAAATTTGTGTGTGTGTGTGTGTGTGTGTGTGTGTGTGTGTGTGTGTGTGTGTGTGTGTGTGTGTGTGTGTGTGTGTGTGTGTGTGTGTGTGTGTGTGTGTGTGTGTGTGTGTGTGTGTGTGTGTGTGTGTGTGTGTGTAAGCGTTCCTGTGACATGACCAATTTGCTGTGGAATATATCTGGTTATTAAAGTGAAATGGAGTAAGTGTGATACTGGTCATAAATAGGCCTTGTTATCCCGACTAATAGGCTGTGAGTGTGTGTGAGTGTGTGTGTGGCTGTGACTGGGTGTGTGCGTGTATAAGGGAGACTTATTGGAGGTAATAAGGTTACTTTTAAATTGCTACCAGGTGTGCGAGTGAGACGGAGACGTGGGAGAATTAGAGACTCCCAGCTCGCATTCTGCTCCATTTGTTTCAATCTGCCCCGCGTTCCTTCTCCTAAGATTTATTTGTCTTTCCCTCACACTTTTCTTTCTCCTTCCTTGCTTCCTTTCTTTCTCATTTTATTCCCTTCCCATTTCCATCCCTCTCGTTTTCCATTCCCTCTTTCCAACCTGGTGTTTACCCAGGAGAAGGATCATGTACCAAAGAGCGGTTTGTTTAAATGACGCTGATCCAAACTGGACAAATCTGCTGTGTGAGGCAGAGGCTGAGCTCTTATTTTGGCACCACTCTGGATCAGTCCTGACAGCATTTTAATGACGTGTTGTGACCCACTGATTAACTGGGAGCGTTAATGATAAGGACCATGTGATAAACGTATGTTTATTCAGGAGGAAGAGGCAGACTGAACCCTCCACTTTGCCCCCCTCTCCAGTAAACTGATATCCAATTATATGTTGTATATGTTTGTGAATTCATTCCCTCTGTGAGCAAACTGCAGCCTCCATCAGCATGTCTCAGGCCAGGGCAAACAAAGCTAACACGAGCTGGCCTCAAATCCCTAATGAGCAGATAGAGAAGAACTAACAGCTAATAAATCACCTAATTGTCCAGGAATGAGGAGGAGGACAGATACTGAGGTGTCTGTTTGATTTTGGTTAACACAGGAGGGAGGGGTCTGGTGGTTTCTTCAGCTTTATCTTTGAACCCATTTCCAGATTTCCTCTCTGTCTGCTGTTCCTTAGACAACACACTGATGCCAAAGCATCACATTTAGCTGAAAGACTACTTAGCTCAGCTCATATTTTTAAACACTAACTCAGTCATGTTTTGAAGTGTTGACCTATTCATTATCAAACAAAAGCATCTTGTAGATCATCATTTACTTGTTCAATTCTCTCTCTTCATTTGTCAAATTGTGCACTTTCTGTTTGGCAAAGAATTCTGAGGCGAAGAAACTTTCTTTCACATATCACCTCTAAAAATCTGAGCTGCAGAGAGACACGCTGCTCTGAGAGAAATATCCCAAAAATTACAAACACAACTTGGGGAAAACTCTCTTATATTTATATTGTCATTCTTTTGTACGGCGCTCCTCCATGGGTCACAACAATTTCTTTTTTTTTTTTAAAGAAAATATTTGTGTTCCCTCACAACACTTTTTCCTCTTTCGACCTACTGAGCCATTAGTTTCAAACTTCACCAGATTGGGCTTCTTTCGAACACGTTAGGCCGGTAAAATTAGCATTGGGTTAGTTGTTATAATTTAGCTGCTTTTCACAACATTAAGTTTTTCAGAAAATATTTGGGGGGAAATATCAACAAAAAAGTTGCAATTAAAAAAAAAAAAAAAGCCTTACACACTTCAGTAAAATGTTGCATTCTTATCATTATTTATTTTATGATTATCATTACTTCAACAGCAAGAATCAGTCCAACTTTATATCATTGATCAGTAAAGAGTCATAGTTTAAAGAACAGTCATGGTGATGTAGTATTGGACACTGCCCTTTGTAAGCGCCCCAAGGAGTTCAACCAAGTTACAGTGATCTGTGTTGGCCTTTCCCCTCAAGCTTGGACTTGGCATCTAGAGACTGCATTATGTCAAAGACGGGAAAATACAAAAATAGGATACAGAAAGGAATGGGAGACTGATCAGACATCAAGGCTCACAACAAGTATTGTAACACAGAAATCTGAGCATGATATGAAAGAACAGGGTGCTACAAAAATAGCAAAGGTCTTGCTGTGTGCCAAGAGCCAAGTCTTTGGCAGTACCACCAGATTTAGACATGAGTTTCTAGAGAGGTCGAGCTTTGGGCTGGATTTCAGTGAGGTGGATGGGTTTTATGTTGTGTGTGGGCTGGAAACTGATGGTTAGATCTGACAACCCTGATTAGGTCATTTTTTGCAATGAGAACGCAAAAATTACTGCAAGAGGTTGTAATAGTTGTCTTCCTAAAACATTCTCGCCACAACTCTTCAGAGGCTCTGTACTTTCAGAGCATCCTGCGTGTTCCCCTGATCTAACTCACACTGAGGACATTTGGGCATGGGTGGAGAGGGAAGTTTACAAAAATAATAATATAATTCTCTGAAAACACGGACCAAGAAAAGTCTATTTTGCTGGTTGCAAAGTTAATACGATTAGATATGACACAACACAGCCTTTTAATCAAGACACCAACAGAAAGGAGAGGGGATTTTGGGAGTGCCATACAATACAATTCCAGTGGGAACAAGGTTCTCCAGTGAGCTTGTGATTTTGTATCCAGCTGCTATAGAGTGCTGTGCTCAGCTCAAGAGACGAATCCAGTGTGAACGGGTGAGCGCTGAGAACCACGGTGCTGATGGACTGGCTGCATGGGCTGCATGTGTGAATTGGGGGTTATTGTATATCACATGAGCTTCTTGTCCCCAATGGTCACCATTTCTTTAATCAGAGCCTGAGCACTAGATTTTTTGTTTCTTTTTTTATCCCCTCTGTGTGCTTCGTGCTGTGCAGGTTGTTCTATAAAGTCAGAGTATAAGAGCAGGAGTTGGAGGATTTCTAAAGTTGAACAGATTTGAAAGAGAAAACACTTGATAGTATTCATAAACAGTAGTAGCAGATAGACTTCTTTCAGCAGCAGAGCTCAGGGGCCTTGGATCTGTTGTAAAATTTCAGAGTAAACCATTGCAGTCAGATGTGTGTTAGAAAAAAAAGTGCTGTTTTGTAAACCCCCAGGCAGTGTGTTCCACTTGATATTTCACTTTAATTAAAAATGCCTTGTACAGATGAAAATGTGAACCAAGACCTACAATGTGTTTTGGGTATCAAGGCCAATCAGTAGTAACAGTTTGGGCTAAAATGATAATTCACTTATTAAATAACTTCAAAAGGCTGTTTGCCAAAGGTCCACAACACAGTCACTGAGACTAAAAATAAACGAAACACAAACACAAAGGTTGTGAGTCCTTGTAGTGGAGAAAAACTGATTTGTTATTCAGAATCATCTCATAAATATTCCAAAATGAAAAACAAGCCCACACAAAAAATATGTGGTTTGAGAACTATATTGAGAGTTAATGAGTTGAAATTTGTCCCTGTGGTAAAGTCAGCAGAACGACAATGAATCTGTGTCACATGAAGACTGGTGAAGTGAGGGGAAGTGATCCTGGCCTGAATCTTCAAAGATTATACAGTTTTAGGAGAAACATAAAACTTGACAAACTAAAGAAGAGATAATATGTTAACCTTTCACCTGGAGTTTCTCCCCATTTAATTGTAGCTGCAAATCAAGCAGAAACCCTTGTTCTGGAGTCGGTCTGATAGAGAGGAGCTACAAGACTGCAGATCTGTTTCCACTTGAGACTGGTTCCAAAAGGAACAGAAAACTCTGAATACAAACAGCATTAATAAACAGGATCACAAAAAACAAGTCTGGTTTTTGTCTTACAACCTTGTGGGTGCAAACCAAGGGCTTTCTATCAGAGTGGCGTGTCAAAGAAGCCATTTGTAGGCAGCAGGCACTGGTACTGCCTCTGCCGTGATGCCACAATCAGAGTGTGACGTTATCTCTGTCTGTCAGCACTTCAGTGTGGCCAGGCTCCATTCAGAGTTACATCACATCATTACCAACTGTTTCTAACCAGCTGTCAGGTTTTCCAGACTGGTTTTTGGTGGTTTGATGTGACGTTCTTTGGTAAGGTACGCTATCACAAAATAATAGACTGCCTACTTAGAGCTGCCCAATCAGAATCAAGTATCTAGCATCGCTGTGTGTTCTGCTTAATTAGAGCTGCAACTACTTTTATGTTTACATGTGCCTGATGAAATGCCACTTGATAGATGATTTCTGTCAAATTGTGGTGGGAAAGGCGTGATAAATGAGAAGTGAAATCCGTTTGGCTCAAAAGACACGTTTAAGAAAGCAAACATTTGTTGTATGAGCGCCACAGGAGCACAGAGTTTTTATTGTAGTTAATAAAAGTACAGTTTGGGCTCTGTGTGCGAGTGTGAGCCCAGTCTCGAGGTATTTGTGCCTCCCCGCTGCTAACAGACTCTGAGTCCAGGCAGAGCACGCACAAATTAGGAGTGTGTTTTTCTTTTGGAAACACAACTTCCCTGTTGGGAGCAGTGTTGCTATTGCTTATCAACCAGCACAGAGGCTGTTTCAGCCCCTTTTGTACTGGCAGGGGGTCTGTGTGTGTGTGTGTGTGTGTGTGTGTGTGTGTGTGTGTGTGTGTGTCTGTGTGTGTGTGTGTATATGTTTGTGTACACACAGCACAACAGCCGTCCACAACACACCACCCCTGGCCCTGCCTTAAACTTGCAGGTGGTCTCAGAATCACAGACACTAAACGCACTAAGCACACACATGCGCATACACACACACACACACACACACACACACACACACACACACACACACACACACACTTTCTGAACCATTCTCTACACTGTTTACGGATGGAATCTCCTCACCTCAGCTCACCTGTTTCTTTCCTCCTTGAATCCTTACTTTACTCCCTTTTTTTCCTCCTATGGTCCATCCCTTCTTTGTTGATCATGTGTCATCACTTCGGAGACAAAGAAAAACGTGACCTTACCTGATATGATGTATCTCAGATATATTCCTCCAGAATGTCCACTGTTCCAAAGAGTCTAAACTTGAGCATCTTCTAACAGTTTGATCTGGATTTGAATAGTAATGCCTTAAACACATGAGGTGAAACAGTGAAGTTCATTCAGAGCTCCGCCCTCTGGGGTTGCAGTGCCATAAAAGCTGGTGGTGAATGTAGTTTTCGAGCCTAACAGTAACACTTTGAACTTCTCCTCTAACTAGCACCATGGGTCTTTGCATTGTGTTGCTTCTTCATCATCATTGGTGGTTTGCAGGATTTGGCTGTGCTGATAGCTGGCTTCTGATCGAGATGATCTATGGGGGATGAGTATCAGTATCGTGCAGCTCCCTCTACCACCAAGGTTTGCACATCATGCTGCCTGATCTGAGGGTAAAACATTGCAAATCATAACGGAAAACAGACATTCAGGTGAGAAAAAGAATGATTTTGGCACTTTTCTTTTACTTTTCTTTTTTTGTGAGTCTGATTGTAACTATGAGCTGAAGGCATTGTTGCTCAGAGCAGCTTTAAGTTCTCATCCACGCTGAGCACTGAGCTTGATCCTGGGACACTTCTACAAATTCTTTAGAGGTGATTTTAATCTCAGCTGACCGTCTAGAGTAAGCTATTAGAAGACCAGAGACCTGTACTATGAAGCTGGAGTTTCTCTCATCCAAGTTACTTCAGGGTTAACCCTGCATTTTCAGTCCTAAAAGCTGGTTCTTAAAAAGGCTCATTTCCACCAGTTAAACATGACAATGAAAAACTGAATTTGTTTTTTTTTTTTTTGTTTTTTTTGTTTTTTCCCCCCACAAGATAAGTCAGAATTTTTAGTTAAAAAGTAAAATTAGTGACATAAATGGTCAAAATTTCGACCTTTCAACTCACCCTGTCAACTTCATCTTGAAATTTTGGCATTTTAGCTCAAAATTTTTACTTTGCTGTCTCAAAATTGTAACTTTTTGCCTCAAACTGTAAATTATTTTTTGATTGGGTGGCCCAGTGAGATGAATACTCTGCTTTTTGAGGGGGTCTTGAACATGTTACATACCACAGCATTAGAATCATCCACACATTACAAAGCATTACAAAACCTTAGTATAAACATTAAGATTAAGACATTGCAAAATACTACAAGAGAAATAAAATGCATACAAAAAATAATGTTTTAAAAAAAAAAAGAGGTGAACAAAACTGAAACACAAGAGAAACTCTCCCAAACTAACCATTACCTTGCCCACCCCTCCCAGAAGTTACAACTATATGGATAGTGTACAACAAACCTGAAAAACACAAAGCTATACTTGCATGATTTGGACCCTTTTCCGAAAAAATGACTTGTTTCTTATTATTTTGACTTCACGATCTTAAAAGGTTGAATTTTTACCGCATAATTTCCACTTTTTATCTCGTAATTTATCATTTTTATCTGAGGTATGATGGCATAGCTGCAGAAACATAAATTTATGGAATGCACAACTGCTCATCACGCTGTCACAGGGAGAGATGGACCTCAAAAAATAAAATAAAAAAAGGGAGAGCTCTGCACTGTACCTCTGTGCTGTCATAAAGTCAAACAGAGATCAGAGCGTCTTCTGTTTTATATTGTCCCATGAAATAATTTTGTATAATCTCATGGATTTACACATTAACAGAGTCAGAGATTTTCTGCCAGCATTCCTTCCTGGCTTGTGCTGCAGCAACATTTTTGCTTTTGTCCTAAATGATGTGTTTGAATTTATTTTTGAAGATTAACGTCTGCTCCAGACTGTTTTAACATCTCATACCAAAAGTATGAATTCTTTCAATTTTCAAAAAGTAATATCGAAGGAGTGTCCAGGTTTATCATTCCTAGGTCACTGAGGAGGAGAGGAATTATCACCATGATCTTTGTGGAGTTCAAACGTGTTTACCACCAACTTTCAGCAGGTGGTAAGAATGCTCTGAGGAATAATTAACATTCCAGTTTTGTCTCTTCACTAACTCTAACCAAGAATACTCTCACAGCTGCATGCAGACGGATATCAATGTGATTCCAGGCCCACAGGTGAGCACTCATACTGCCTCGTTGTGAATGGCTCTGCAAAGCAGCAGAATAAGAAAAGTAATAGAGCAGCGACAAAGCCGCAGCAGGCGTCGGCTGCTTCTCCTCTGTTTGATGCAAAATGGCGGCCTGGTGGGAGACAAGATGGCATGGAATAGGGTTGGACAGAGGGACATTTAAAGGCCATATGGGGTCAATGCCTCAAACTTCACCCTGTGAGCGGGGCACAATGAGCCCCCAGCTGAGTGAGCGGAGGCCGTGGAATAAAACCCGAGCAGAACAATGAGGGTCTGCCTCTCTGACACAAAATGGCTGACTGCAGAAAGGCTCTGGCAGTAAATTAGATTTGTCAGAGAGACACTAGCTGGCTGTGTAGGGGTCAAACTGTGGAACTCCTGAGGTGAATAGATTACCCTGAAAGAAAGAGGGGGAAAGGATGGAGCTGAAGCGCTGAAAGGGGCGGAACACGTTTCTGGACTCTTTCATGTGACACGACAATGATCAGAACATCTTCACGGCTCCGCCAACGACTCAGACGTTCTACATTCAGACTCAATTAGAGCTGTCATCACAGCAGCAACTGCGCTGGCATCTGATCACCTTCTCACTGAAAACAGCAGTCTATATTTCAAAAGCAAAATCAGGGGACTTTTCAGACAATGTAACACATTTTCTAAATCTGACCCTCTAGAAATGATTTCTCAGTGAGATCTGCTTTCTTCAGCACATGGACAAAGCCCCATGGGACTCATTTTACTATTATTTTTCAAAGGAGAAATAAAAATGTTAAAGGTGTCTATGTAAATATGACATTTGACGATGGCATGTTGTATTTTTTTTTTTTCAATGAATGCAAAGATTCAGACAAGTTTTAAAGTTGAATCTTGAAACATGACTGTTTTTTACACCATGGCAACCTAAATAAACAAAGAAATAATCTCATTTAATATTTACAATAGTGGCATTTGATATTAAGCATTAAAAAATAATTTATTTCATTGAAAAATCTGCTGATATTCAGGAAAAACCAGGATCTTACTGCATCACCCAGAGGACTTAAATTGGTTTAGTGTACTTGCAAACATTGTGACTGTATAAGTCGAACAACCGTCTTTGCTTTTGCAGCTTCACATGAAATAACTCTTTTTTTTTAAAGACACGAAAGGACACAAGATATATCTTTATTTTAATTGTATTTATTTATTTCTGACAACAACAACAATAATAATAATAATAATAATAATAATAATAATAATAATAATAATAATAATAATAATAATAAAACGACCTGCAAATGCATAGTTTTGAGTTTTGTGCAAACACACACACAAAAAAAGACCCAGCTCAAAATGCCAAATATCACTGAATTCATTACAGATAATTTCATTCAATTACCTTTCAAGTCCAACCAGATTCTCTGCTAGAAGAGACCTGAGGTGCTTGTAATGTGTACAATATCTCCCATGTAGCAAATTACACCCACCTGAAAATAATTGCAATAATAATATATTAACATAATGTAAAATGTGAAGGCTTGAGAACATTCTGTGACTTTTTCATTTTTTTAAATCTATGTAATATTTTCAGAGAATATTTCAGAAGAAACAGTAATGTTTAATCCCAAATAAAGCAGTAAAAGAAGGAACTCAAAATGAGGGGAGGGTTGTTTCTGCAGAAGTGTGTGACCATGAATCCATGGCCCAAGATAAACTCAACTTCAGATTTGCTGAACAATGCGGTGGAGGCTCCAGTGAACAGGTGGAGGATCAGTGTGGGGTGGAAACATCTTCAGCTGTAGAAACAGACATCAGACTGTGTTGTAGACCTGCTAAGCACAAACCCTTCACCATCTTCTCTCTACCTAGAGGGGGAAGGGGTGATGAACTGGCTGCCCTGGGACGAGTCTCTGCCATGGAACAGATTCAGACAGAGGGACAGTGGTGGTCCTCGGGGGGTCCAGCAGAGCTGGGTTTCCCCGTGGAGCCTGTGTGCTGCCCACTGAGTTTCCCATGACCGTTCATTTTAAAAAGGCTTGAAAACATGAAGGCTGCGGCACAAAGCGTTTAACAAAGCCGCTGACAGACGGTACAGTGGAGGAGCGCTCACAGCGTACCTATCCTCACACTCACCTCGTACACGCTTTGTTCACTCGCTCGTCCTTTCATAACCTGTGGATGCAAAGCTGCACCCTTCGGATCATCTTCAGTCCCCACATATAAAGAAATGAATTTCAGAGCAATTTTATGGGCAGAGCGCTGTAATTATGTCCAATTCAGTTAAGCTTCTGTCGGAGGATCTCATTCATCAAATGAAGAGAAGTGTGCAAAACATTCTTTGCTGTACATTATCTCACAATACAGCCTGTCTCCATGCGTCTGATGGTTCAGGCCCACATGTTTGTCCTGCTTTGATTGTCTAACTTTCATTTGCAGTAATCTCTGTCTGTCCGCTCTCTTCTCCCGCAGTTTGGATGTGGCTTCAACACCCCAAGGCAGCGTAATACATCTTTTCAACTTTTAAGACAAGAGGATCCCTCAGCCTAGAGAGCACCTAACATCTCAAGACCACTTAAAGAGTAAGACCACACAGCTTTCTTCCCTTTATGTCTCATTTTTACCCATGTATAACGAATGCAACCAAAAAGTTGGAACTGCTTGCTCTTCTATTGTCTATTCAAGGCTTAACACACACACACACACACACACAGAGTGAACATCCATGTGTCAGAAATGAACACTTTAAAGGCCAACCGAGGTAAGCAGGAGAAACTATCGGAGTACTGTGCAGCTTAGAGCAGTACCATCGCTTGTGTGGAGCCTGAAGGCAGCACTGCAGCTCATTTAGAGAGCTTTCATGTTCAAACATAACTTACATGACTGTTCTCTGCCACTCGTCCATCTCCGTGATGATGCTGTGATGGCCGAGCCTTCAAAGCCTTTTGCTCGTGACAGGAAGTGATGTCAGTATACATAAATGTAACCTCATCGAGCCCCTGCTAGCTCATTGGCTGTGAGATGTTGCCATGGAAAAAAAGCTCTCACACTTGGAATGATAGTATTTCGACATGGTTTTTCCTTTCAGGAGCTCATACATGAGCACATGACCTGCTCTGAGCCACATGAAGGAAATAACCAGTTAAAACTCTGCCTGTGGAGCTGCTCAGCCAATCAGCTGCATGGTAGTATGGATTTGTTAGCCAATAATAATGCAGGGTTTAAACAAAGCATATGGTATGTAAAAGCATAAAGAGATTATGGTTAATGGATCCTTTTTGGTGTCCATATGAGCCATGTTTGGTTTAGGGAGAGCGAGAGAGAGAGAGAGAGAGAGAGAGAGAGAGAGAGAGAGAGGCATGCTGAGTAACAGGGTAGAGTGGGTCAAAACACTGCCTCTGGTCTGACATCATGACTTCATCATCATCATCATCATAATCATCATCATCACTGACTTATCCTTATTCACTTACCAAAATAGCGTGTCAGATCATGACAATGGGCCAAAACTGCAAGAGCGCTGTGATAAATTTCCAAGTTAATCTTTTTTCTTCTGTTTTTTTGAGTTTATGGAGGAGACAAGATGATGCTTTTGAAAAAGGATCAGAATAGTCTTTATTCACCAAGTATCTGGAGAAAGAATACAAGGACTCAGTCTTCTGTTTGATCTGTACAGACATGTATGAAAAAAAAAAATCAAATATCACATACGAAAAAATGTGTGAAAAGGAAAAAGAATGTGCAAAAAAAGAAACAGACAAACAGGTTGTAGTTGCTGGTGAGGTATACACTCCTGATCAAAATCTTTAGACCAGTTAAAAAAAATTGTATGAATTTGCATTTTGCACTGTTGGAGTTCAGGAAGGTTCTAAGTAGAGCTTCAAAATGCAAAAAGAAGAAATGGAAACAAGAAAAGAAAAGTTATGATTAGGAAATTTATTGAAAACAACAATTTAACTGAAATAGTTCGTTCATCAGGTGATCAAAAGTTGAAGACCACAGCCTTTAAAAGCCAAAGAATTGACGCAAAAAATTTGGTTTCCATGTCATTTCCTGTTCAGAAATCCCACTGTGATCTCTTGATGGCAAAGGAAAAAGAGATCAGTGTCTTTGAAGGTGGTAGGATTATTGAGCTGCATAAACAAGGCCTCTCATAACGTGTCATGGCTGCTGAGATAGGACGCAGTAAGACAGTCATTTTACATTTCTTTAAAGATCCTTAGGGTTATGGAACAAAAAATCAAGTGGTAGACCCAAAGAAATCTCAGTGGTGCTGAGCCTGAGGATCAGAATGTCTGTGAAGACACGGGACGATCCTCGTCCCAAATTAAGGTCATTACTGGAGCTGACTCTTCAAAGGCCAAGTCTCCTTCAACGCCACTAAATTTCCTGTTTGGACTTTGTAAGGGAGCAACAAACATGGGACATTCAAACTGGAAGAAAGTTTGATTCTCTGAGGAGAAAAAATGTAACTTTGATGGTCCTGATGGCTCCAACATTACTGTCATAACAAGGAGATGCCACTGAGATGTTTTTTTTTTTTTATGCAGCGCAGTGGGGGGGGGTCGTGATCTGCTTTTTCTTTCAGTGGAACAATGCACTGCAGATGTTGCAGCAGGCGTCCTTCATGACTGAGGGCCCTGGTCTGTGTGGTAATGACGTGGTTTTTCAGCAGGACAATGCTACAACAATGCCCGTCTGACCAAGACTTTTTTCCAGGAGAATAATCTCACTCTTTTGGACCATCCTGCATGTTCCCATGACCTAAATCACATTGAGAACATTATGGGATGGATAGAGAGGAAGTTGACAAAAATGGACGTCAGTTCCAGACAGTGGATGCTCTTGGTGAAGCATCTTCACCACCTGGATCAACATTCCCACTAACCTTTTGGAAACACTTACATCAAGCATGAAGAAACACATTTTTGAAGTGATCGACAATAATGGTGGAGCTCCTCATCACTGAGTCAGTTTTTGACACTTTCATTTCTGTTTTAGGAGGTTTGTGTGCTTTTCTGAGCTGTGGTCTTAAACTTTTGATCAGCTAATGAACAGCCTACTTCAGTTAAATTGTTGTTTTCAATGAATTTCTTGCTCGAAACTTTTGGTCTCTTGCTCCCATTTCTTCTTTTTGCATTTGGAAGCTCTACTCTGAACCTTCTTAAGATCCAACAGTGCAAATAAGTTCATTTCAATTTTTTAACTGGTCTAAAGATTTTGATCAGAAGTGTATGTATTACTGTGAATGGAAGAGTTTTCATCAGGGTGATGGCCTGCAGAAAGAAATTAAGTTTAGGAGCTCATCTCTGGTGCAAGTGACAAAGAAAGTAAGAGCAGAGTGACACAAAAAGACAAAGTATGAGATGGTGCAGTGCTGAGGTGACTGTTCATTGCACTATCTTGGATTCAAGAGCTGAATATGTAATGTTAAAAAGAAAAAGAATGAATCTCAGACTGTGCAAAATATGGCTACAGGTTGAAGGCTGCAGCAAACTGGAACAGCACAGGATTAACATTAAGGTCGCTAGAAATGGCTGTTTTAATACATATTAAATAAAAAAAAATAAGTTATAATATCCTCTTTATCACAAAAGCATAATTTGTCACCTTTATGTATTTTAACTATATATTTACTCATCCTTTTTTTGAAGATTTTTTTTTCAGTCAATCATTAAATTGTGCTTTTTTTTTGTTTTTGGCACTTAAAGATGCCACCACATCATTATTAAGTATATCCTAAATAAAAACCAATCCGTATTAATATATCTGTAAAATGTCTTTTTTTTTTTTTAAACAACTTTGAATGAAAATGTTTAAAATGTAAAAATAGAAGAGGCAAATAACTGATAAAATTCAAAAGATTGACTCTATCACCCTTAAATATGCAGCAAATTATTTTATTTCACCTTAACATGTCACGGTAGAGCCGTATTTGTAGTTGATGTCTGAAGAAGTAAAGTCTTTAAATCATTTGTGCTTTGTTGAGGTAAAACAAAGTGAGCAGCTTCACATACACGGCAGATAAGTAGCCAGCAGCATGCAGACCTGACTGTGTCCTCCCCACATGAGCATCCACGATGGTGCATAAGAATTACACACCAAGCTTCCTTACAAGATAAGCAGGCAGATCAATAGGGCTACTATTGAGTGAGTCACAAGTGTGTTGGAATACTGCGCTAGTTCTTGGTCACTGCACACGCCTGCACACACTCTACACATCTGCAGGAGTGGGGAGGCAGATCTTTTGTCCATTTTTGCACAGGTACAGCTATCCAGGAAGCTTCATATGCATCCAAATTCTGTCTATGTCATCACAATTTCTTGAGTGAAAGTGACGCGTAGGGATACACCTGTGCTGAGAACACAGTCAGCATAAGTCACCTATTTAAGCTTCAAAAAGCAGAGATGATCTCGACTGTGCAGCTAAATAGGAGTAAATCTCTAATTCTGCAGAGTGAACGGTATAGTTTCCATTTTTGCATGTTGAGTTAGATATGGTAAAGGATGTGCTCATAGATATATATCAAACAGACAAACATTACAGCTTGTTTCTTCTCAAAATTGCCAAAAGCAAATGCCCATCAAAATAAAAGGTACTGAGCTAATTTGATTTAAAGGCAAAGTATGTAATGCCGAAACCAAACACCAGACTCATAGAAAGAGGGAAAATGAGTGTTTCTTAAACAAGTGTCATAGAAAAAAAAAAAAAAACTCCAAAAACTTTAGCTCCAAAACATTGTTCAGAGTCTGGATAGAGGAAGAAACAAGAGAAGGAGAGAGACACAAAGAGGGAGAGAGAATAGAAGTTTTGACAGTCAGCCCCACCAACAACCAGGGGTGGTGTGGAGCCACGCTGTCCTATTTTTCACTATTCACTGTGGGTAAAGCATCATATTGTGCGTTTTGTGTGTGTGTGTGTGTGTGTGTGTGTGTGCTCATACATTAGACAGAGTTTGATTCACTTCTACTTTTCCCTGTGTCCTCGAAAGATTCTGCTCACACATCTCCGTCACTCTTGTGCACACCACTTGTGTCAGAGAATTAATATTTATTTCTGTGTGCATATGTGTGTGTGTGTGTGTGTGTGTGTGCTACAGCAGCCTCTACGGTGCTTATTTGCCATCTCCATGACAGAGCATACAGCTGCATCTCAGAACAAACTAGGCCAACTCTGTGGAGATGAAGCTGCTGACATTTGGCACCTGTTCTCCAAACCTCTGAAGACTTTGTTATATCAGAGACTCTCAGGTGTGAGGAGCTCTCTGTGTGCCCTCTCTGCTGACCTGCGTGTGTTTCTTTATTCTCGGCTCAATGCCTTTCTTTCTTCCTCTTCAAACAGCACCAAATGTGGGCCCCAAAGGCACAGCTTCTCTTACACCACATTTATGTTAGGCTGTTTGAGAGAAAGGGAAAAACATGTTTGAATGCTAAAACTAACCTTTCACATTACAGGTAGAGAACATACTGGCTCGGGTATAAAACGCTGTTCTTTTCTTCAGCAGGAGGCTTCAAAATAACTTTAAACATCACTTCTCTTTTACATAATAAGAAAGTAATCACTCAAGTGTAAAACAAGTACTGTGTGTGTGTGTGTGTGTGTGTGTGTGTGTGTGTGTGTGTGTATGTGTGTGTGTGTGTCTGTTTCGAAAAGAAAGTTGACCATGTGATATGGTTGCCTATTAGATATTGGCAGGTTTTACCCTCTAGAAAGTGAGTTGTTGCCCTAGGCCCTCATTTATCAATCTGTTGGAGAAAATGAAGCAGTTGATGTTGTAGAAGCTAAAATACAAACATTCCATGATTAAAATATTGATGTCCATGTGAGACATTCACACCAGTCACAGTTTATGTAAGTTTGAAAACAATAGTCATTTAAATAACATATCCCTGAATATTCACAGCTCAGGTAGCCCCACACACTGTTAATGACATGTCGACGGGATTTACAGTCAAGAAGAAGAAGAACGTCTTTGTGCTGTGGATGGACAACAAAGTAACAGGGGCAGAGAAATGAAGTTCTACTACCCACACACACACACACACACACACACACACACACACACACACACACACACATACTAAAGTGGCAGCTCTAATAAGAAGCTGCAGTCCAGCCTCAGCAGGAAAGTGTCACTGACTGATGTGTGAGTGAGTGGCAGCACCGACTGTGTTTGCCTCAGTTTCAAGTTATGGTGAAGGTGAAAACTGACAAATATCAACCTGATGATGATGATGATTTTTTTTACAGCTAGAGCTACATGCTAGCTAACCCACACATAGGGCCTGATCCACTAAGATCCCAAATAACCAGGTCTAAATTATGTGTGCAAACTACAAAATTGCATGTGCTAATAGTGTGCGTGTTGCAGGTGATCTACCATGACAATGTGTGCAGTTAATAACAGGCACAATAGTGATGCAGACCACCTTATTTCCCTCAGGATTTAGTGTGTGTTACCATCTGTCTCCATGCAGAGTTTGAGAGAGCAGAGAGTGGCTGTAAAAAATGAAATTTGAAGCTATGGAGTTGGAGATGTAGGTGGAGGGAAAAAAAAGACCATCAATAACATATATTTAATTCTTATCCACGGTTTCTGTTCTGTGGTGGCTGTTAAAGTTCAGCTTTGTTCATTTCAAAACACGCTGCAATATTTATGTTCATTCATGGAATTTTTGGTTTTTACAGAGCCCCTAAGGGAACATAGGCAGAAAAAAATCATGTGCAGGGGAACCCTTCTCCTGCGGACAACCGAGAGAGAGAGACAGACAGACAGACAGACAGACAGACAGACAGATAGATAGACAGACAGACAGACAGATAGATAGATAGATAGATAGATAGAGAGAGAGAGAGAGAGAGAGAGAGAGAGAGAGAGATGCCAAATCATATTTTTAGACTGTGTTTTTCTTAGACCTCTTGCATGGAGCTGTTTCAATGATGGTCTGTAGTTTGTTTCATTTTGTACATAACACTGCACCAGTTTGCACCTGCCTTTAAAACATGCTGAATATAGACGCAAAAACACAGACCCCAAACAGTTTTGGGTTTGATAAATAACTTTGTGGGTGCTAAATGATCACATCTGCATCTTCTCCTTCCAGTATTTTTGCTTGTTCTGATCATCTGCGTGTGTTCTGCATATTCATGAAGGCAGACCAGAGGCGCATGCTTTTTTGCTCATATGAAAGGCACAATCCACGTCTGCACTCTGTTAGTTGATCAGGTTCTACTGTTGAACTGTCATGTGTATTCTTACATACAAACCTTTTGTAGTAGTGATGAGTCGTTCGTGAACGATTCATTCATTTTAATGAATCTTCTGGGTGAACGAACTGAACCGAATCACTTACTTGAAAAGATTCGTTCATTTATGAACTGCAGTTGCACTTCCCTCTCCTGACTCTTGTCTCTCTCTCTTGACTGTTAGAGTCGCCCAAGCCCCCCCCCGCACCCATTTATGTCAATGATAGTAATGACTCAACAAACAAGACAGAGTCGGTCGGAAGTCCTGTGTCGCTCAAGCCCGCCCATACATCTCCCTCTCGTGTCACCAAACATGATAAAGTAGTGAATGTTTAGGTTTCGCGAAAATAAATAAGAGCTTTTTATGGCTGCTGTCCGTTCGCAAACTGCTTCTATATCCATAACTACTCAGCTGACTGTTTTAAGATTAATTCTGATGGTTTCAAATAACGTTTATTTCATGAATTAATCACTGACGGACTGAGAAAGAGAGACATAGCTCTGAGCTGGAGCTCCAAATCAGTGATTCGTACTGAAGGTACTGAAGGTACTGAAGGTACTGAAGGCACGTACATCCAGTACGTGAACGAATCGCTAGCTGACAGAGAGAGAGAGACTCAGAACGGACCAAAGCCCTTGACTGGTCCTGAAAATGTATATAACGTATAAATACCAAACACTCTGTACACTTTTTGATAATATTTTTATACTTAAAAGTTGATAATTATAATGTTGTAATGTGTCTAATATACAGAGATATAGTCTATTTTATTAATATTTTATTGATATTTAATATTTTGCACTGCATGCTCTTTTTGCACATCTGTTTAGCTTATTTCACTAGATGTTTAACTGTGTGTACATTTATTTTATGTCACACCTGTTTTGGCAATGTAAACGTATTGTAGCAACCTGGCCATTCCCAAAGGATTGTGGGAATATTCTCGTACAACATGTGTTTGTTGTTAGTTCTAGCTGGTCCTGCATTTTATTGAGAAGTTTTTATTCTTTGGGTTATATTTCAGTATAAGTCGACCCAGTGGTGACTTGGGTTATGTTTCTGGAGGACAACCATGAGTAAAGTGAGTTTTGTCAGTAGTTAGTACCATAGGAAACTGAATATATAGTGTTGTGTCAGCTCGCTGAGTATTGAATGATACATGTAATTGCGGTGATGTACTGAATGACTTGGCGAACAAATCTTTTTACTGAACTGATTCTTATGATTCGATTCACTTAAAAGAACTGCTTTGCCCATCTCTATTTTGTAGCTCAGGCTTACTGACTTAACTTCACTTCATTTGTGGTTACTTGTCACATGTAGTCTAACTGCCCAGAAGTGTGTTGCTTATGCACATTTATGATAGTTCTCCTTTATTAACACGTTCACTGGAGGGAGTGGCAAACTATCACAACAGTTACCACATGCAGTGATTTCCACTGCAGAGTCATGTCTGTTTCAAACCAGCACTGCTCTGTGACTTTTCTTTTGGAGGCATAGTGAAAGCAGGCTGTGTGAAATGTTAAGAATATCCTCCAACTCCCACTCTTCCCATGCTTGTTTGTGACCCAAAGAGGACTAAAGAGCAAAGACAGACATTCTGACCCCTATTTCCCTCCACCAAAGCTCTTTAGCTATCACTTCCTGTTTTGTATTTTCTCTCCTCTTCCCCACCAACAGGCAGAGTCTGAACTGAATCATGACAGCACCCATCTGTGGATACTCAACATGCTTGTGGACTCGCTTTGTGATCCGGTCTGGGAAGTAGGATGTGGTTTCTCACATCAAAATGAGTCAGGTGCAGTTTCTAGGTGCTGATTTTTTTTGCACCTAAAACCGAAGTGGAACAAAGCAGAGCTTTGGAGATGCAGAGGTGACATTTGGCATTCACAGCAAATCTCCAATGAGATTCTCTCAGGAAGTCTATTCTTATCTTTGTTTCCTTAGGTGTGTTTGTTCCCTCCCACCTTCTCCCTGTCTCACTTGCTCACTTTCCCTCTTGATGGTAAACCTCTGAAGGATTGAACTCTCAAAGAATGAGGTGTCCATCGCACTTTCCTCCATCCCAGCAAAGCACTTTTGAGATATATATATATATATATATATATATATATATATATATATATATATATATGTGTGTGTGTGTGTGTGTATATGAATACACTCATCTTTATTATTATCTCTATGTCCCCACTTCTCATTTGACTGATATAAAACCAAGACAAAAATAAAATAAAGTTAATCTGATGAGATGATTAGACTGACGTGGATCTCTTTGCAATGCTGGATCAGCTAATCCACTTTTGTTTGAAACATTCCAAACTGAATTAGTTCACATTTTTCTGAACTCTGCAAAACTGCAAAACCTTGGCCTGGTTTCTAAAAAGGTATAATCTGGAAAAGATAAAGCTTTTTTTTTTTCTTCTTCTTCTTTGACTGATTCACAGTGGAGTCTAAAAGTAATATTTAACATCCATCTCTCATCCAAAATCAGGGTTTCCTTGGTTTTTTTTTTTGGTTTTTTTCTGAAAATAACTGTTTTATACAGAGCCCCTGACATGACATGGTAAAAACATTGAAAAAAATCATGGCCACAAAGTAATAGATCGTGCCCACTAAATAACAAATCGTGGCCACAAAGTAGGTATAATGTGCGCACGAAATACTGATTAATAATAATAACATCATTCCTGGACTGCTGGGTAAGCAAATTGAGCGCACCTTCCCTGGAAACTGCACTAGCCACTGTGATGTCCTTAAAGGGAGCGTCTTTTCTTGCTGTTCAAGTTAATTAGGACTATGTTTGATACTTTGTATAAGGCGTCCTCCAAACCCACATTTCGCAGAGAGGCTAAGAAGAAGACAGAAGTTTGCCCGACGTGCTGATGATGACTGAGATCCAGGGCCTTGGTTTGTTGCTTTTATTCTGCGTCGTCACATAAATCAAAGGCAATGAACGGTAGCGCCGAAGCACAATTGAGACGCAAAACTTACAATGTCCAAACGTTCAAACATACAAAAACAACCTTAAAGTGTGGTCAGCAAAACGTCTGCTCTCACCCTCCTTCCACCGTACCATCCAAACCTGTGCCGGTGAAAATGCCACACCATTTGATGCGCTGATTGGAAGTGACGTAAATAAAATACATATTCATCCATAAATATCCGTCACCTACACTTTGTGACAATGGGTACCCAATCTGGTCCGGACCAAATTCTGTTCAGTTTCAGCTTGAAATCAGCTCAGAGAAGGGCCTGTCACTCATCATCTACTTTGAAAGTAGCATCATGTGTGTCAGACTCTCAAATGAGCTGAAGCATTAATGTCTTTGTAGCTTATTCCAAGCCCAAAATAAACTTCAGTCATATGATTCCTGTCCATCGTGTACCTCTAGCCCCTCTACTGCATCTACTTTCAACCAAAGTGCGCTTGATTTGGTTACCCAGCTGTCCAGGAATAATATTATAATTATTTATTAGTATTTTGTGTGTACATTTTACCTACTTCGTGGCCACGATTTACTAATTCGTACACTCTTGAATTGCTTTTCATTTAAGTGAAGCTACGCTCTGAAACTTTCCAGTCTTGCTTGTTCACACGTGTCCCTCATGCTGTAACATTCACCCCTGTTCAGTGAAATAGGTGGTAGTTTGGGAAGACGCCCCCAAGGCAGGTCATGACATCAGACCACCCTGTAGTGTTGAAGCCTCTGTTCAGCCAGTTTTGACATTTACATTAATGCCTTGTGATAACAGACAGATAGGTGGGCATCTTCACTGTTAATTGAAAAACTATAACCCTCTCTGGTATTTTAACCATGATGAGTTGTCACCTCAAATAATTCACTCAAATTGTCATTGGAGGGCAACCTTGAAAACACCTTTTCAAAGCACAGCTAAGAGTTAAAACAATGCAAACTGCAGACTTCTTTTGCATTAGAACAAATATCAAATCAACAAACTCTGTTAAGGTTTAGAATTCTGATTTTTTTTTTTTTTTTTTTTTGATCCACCCATTTTAAAGATTTGATCTCATCCTTTAAGTCTCCATTTGTGCAACAACTTTTGAACAACCGGTTAGGTTATAAACCCAACCTAATGGACCCATTCAAAATTTATAAACAGTAATGGCAGCACACATTTTAGCAACTTAAGTGCTGTGGTGTGCTATGGTTGGTCAACGTGAGGGGGTTAATCACCACAAAATGCAGTTTTAACCCTTTAGGAGCTGAGCCCTACAACACCTGCCTTGACTATTTTATTATATTGACCATAAAACAGTCAAAAAATGTTCTGTGAGTAAGTTCTTAGGCACATCTTTTCTGGAATACTTTGAACTTTCAATATCTGGGGTTATTTCTCATTTACTGCATGTTATGTGAGAGAAAAAAACACTTCAAATTGAAGAAAAACACAAACAGAGAATTGGATGTTCGAGGATTAGTGAACAAAAAACACTCTAAACATGTAACGCTCAAATTTATTTTCCTGCGCTACCACACAAAGGGGGAATCTTTTCGGTAAATCAGTAGCCTAATAACACTCAAGGTATGCACAAAAATTCTCTCTTTCTGTACAATAACACAAATAACATCCAAATTAATGAAGCAGTGTCAGGTCTTTAATGGCTTTCAAACCTGACACCTGAAAACCACGGCGAATACATACTCAACAATAAGACATGACCACAAAATAACCCCTCAAAATGCCCCTTTAGGGTTCCTAAACTAAGATTCACTTTTTCACAAAAAAAAAAAAAAAAATCCTCAGCAACGAAAGCCCATTTTAAAGAGTCTTTTAGGTTAAATCAAAGTTTGTCAGTGTAGGCGCAATCCCGCCACAAGAGTCTTTACGCA
The DNA here is from genome assembly GCA_008086565.1 of Thalassoma bifasciatum. Taxonomy (NCBI): domain Eukaryota; kingdom Metazoa; phylum Chordata; class Actinopteri; order Labriformes; family Labridae; genus Thalassoma; species Thalassoma bifasciatum. The sequence continues at coordinate 106,229 of RPOG01002006.1, forward strand.
CACACCAGTCCTTTTAAGTCCATTAATCCACAAGGAAGCAAAAAGGAAAGCACTCAAAAAAGAATGATCGATCAACCAAAGATCTCTGGTATACCAGGCACAAGAATATAAAACTGAAATGATGTCACCGGGTCCAGGAAAGAGTTAATGTCGGGTAACAGTGCTCATTGTTCTCCTCTTCGCGTTTCCGCAACAGGTGACTGGCAAATGGCAGAAGGAGCTGGGCTGTCCAGTATCCAAAGCCCAGCGTGTCTTCTTGGTTAAACAGTGACTCTTGTTACTTTTAATCACTCTTTTTAATCCCATAGATAGTCCACAGCTTTGGTCCCCCAACTCTCCACATGGACAATGTTCTTCCTGGTCGCAACCCTTTCCTCAACTAAACATTCGGCCTATATAAATTTGGTTTCCCACACATAATTTAACCACTGCACGTATACCTGATTTAATCTTTGCACCCATACATTTCTTTACTTTACAGGGAATGAATATTCTCAAGATCACAACAGAGAACACTTCTATCTTCTCTTGTTTTGTGCTCCTTGTGTAAACCTTTATATGGACTTCTTATTTCAACTAAGGTGACACCATCACAAACAAACGGATTGAATAAATTTTATAGGATGAGCTGAAAATTGGAACATTAACACACATGTACACAAACATATATAAGATTGTGTCATATTTGGTAGAAAAAAAAAAAAAAGAGGTACTTGACAGTATAACCAGATCATCCAGCATCTTACAACTTGTTCCTCTCTTTGCACAAAAGCCACTGAAGGATGTTTTCTCCTCTCCATAGCATAAACTGAATCTGGAGGAAGAGGAGAAAGATATGCAGCCATTCATGCCTTGTACGAATAGGACTTGGTAAAATAGGACTTTAGAACCGGGGATGATCCTCTTTTTGGCATTTTTGGAAAAACTCTGCTCTGTTTTCTCTGTGCCTCCCTCTCATCCATCCACTCCATGGTATGTGTGTTTATTCAGGGTTTTCTTAAATGCTGAGTGAAGTTACCGTAATAACCACATAGAGGTGGTCAAATTTTAAAAGATGATTACACCAGGTAGAAATGTTTCTCACATTCTGATGCTGCAGTGATATGAAGATGTTATTAGGCTGCATTGTGTTCAAGTCCTCTTTTCTTCTGAGGAGTTGGTTTTTCATTAGTTATTAGATGTTAAAAGCTGGGTTGTGTGTATTGTCTTATGGTGGTTGACAGCTGCTGTTTGTTTGAATTTTTTATTGGGGATATAGAAAACTTCAGGAAAGAGAGACAAAAATAGATGAGACCTTTGAAAGAAAAGAAATGTATATATATATATACACAGTACAGGCCAAAAGTTTGGACACACCTTCTCATTCAGTTTGCATTTTCATTATTTCCATGACTATTTACCGGGCTGACTGACCTTCATTTCTTTAACCAATGATTGACACTAGTTTTTCTCTAGTTAGCTGTTTGGTGCTTGCCATAATATGAATTTAAGCAGTTGTCAGCTGTGTATTAACCTGATTTCTGCACAACACAACTGATGGTCCCAACCCCATTGAAAAAGCAAGAAATTCTGCTAATTTACTCTGATAAGGCCCAGCTGTGAAGTCAAAACCATTTCAGGTGACGACCTCTTGAAGCTCATCAAGAGAATGCCAAGAGTGTGCAAAGCAGTAATCAGAGCAAAGGGAATCTACAATGTAAATATTCATGAAAATAAAGAAAACGCATTGAGCGAGAAGGTGTGTCCAAACTCTTGGCTACAGTGCAGACTCTCTACTCTCTACAGGCGGCTCCAGTCAGAGGGTTCTTTTGGCTTCAAAACCATACGAAGGTAAAAGGTGGAGCCATGCTGCCCGTCCTGTACAGTCTGTGGTTACCAACTGTGGCGTCTTCCTCTCAGGACGAGATGATGAATTTTTCCTTTCTTTTTTCTGTCTCATTCATGGCAAGTTTAGTATGAATGAATTGATTCATGCTATAAAAAGGGCGACCATGACTGACAGCTTTGCAGCACTGTGTGCTCTGGATTGTTACCCCCAATTCACACATAAAGCATGTCCACAGCATAACCTAAGGTCATTTAATACATTTATTCCATTTACAGTTTTTATCATTAGAAGCTTTTTTTATTTTACTCAAAGTATTTTAACATTTCATGTATTTATTTAGAAGAGTATAGATTTTGATTTCTTTTTAGAAAACTGGTCATATATTATTTGTGTTCATGCATGGTCAGAGGAGGTTGTTTGTTCACAAAGTAACAATAAACTCAAGTAAGAAAATATTGATGAATGACAGATTCGTGTGTCAAACATTCATATGCACAGTCTGAGCACACATTTGTGAGTACAACAGCCAACACTGACATAAAAGTCAGTGAATTTTTCACAACTGTGAGTTTCTACTTCAAATCTACAGAGGAGCCTGTTCTGCTGTGGACTGGTCAAATCTGAGAGACCTCTGAGACTTTATGACAAATAGATTGAAGTTGGAGATGTGATGTCTGTTTAAGAAATTTGCATTTGATGGTTTTGCTTGTTTGCTCTCTCACATAAATCTTCTGGATGATTTTCAATGTGTAGTCTTAAGGGACCAACCTAGAATTCATGGAGCATTATCATGCTCCTAAGATGATGAACCCATGTGACATCCAAACCCTTCAACAGGGTTCAAATGTCAAATGTCAGTCCCATCAGCCAAGCCAGAGCTGGAAGAAATAACCCCTGAGTGAGGGTTAGACTCCCTTAGACTGAGAGAGATGGACAAAAGATGGGTTCCTCTTTGGATGCTTTATCAAAGGTGCAATTCATGCTGTCAACTCAGGAGTATGTCTGTGTATTTGTATAACTTCACCAGAATAAGTCTGTGGTTATTCATGTGTGTGTGACAGAGAGAGAGAAGCAGAGAGAAAGAGTATTCACTGGTTCTCCTTTCCCATTAGTCTCCATGAATAGAAAAGTGTTTGTAGCAGCCTTACCTTATTATGCAGTAAACAGGCGTGTCAGACTACAGAACCTCTGCACAGACAGAGGCGAGCCAGTAATAATGGCTCACGTCTTGGGGGGAAAATACAAACCAAAACACACACACACACACACACACGCATGGACACAGGCTGGACAAGCAAGTGTGCGTAGTGTGATAACTTCATCTCAGCGTGGGGGCGAGTTGCGGGAGAGTGAAGCGCCTGGGGAGAAAAGGATTATGGGTAGGGAGTGGGGCGCGGCATGGAGACCGCACGCTGAGAGAGAGGACGCTTGACCCAGACTCAGAGGGAGAGATACTTACAAACACACACACACACACACACACACACACACACGCACACGGTAACACAGTCACATAGTTGTTGTGTTCCTGAAAATATCCTCCACTCTACAAAGCAAAATTTCCTGTCTTCGACCATCCTCTCTATTCCTCCTTATCTTTTCCTTTCCTCCTCTCCTTCCAGCTTTTGTCTCACTGCGTGGCGTTCCATTTTGCCACCAGTTGCCATGGCAAATGAAATGCACAAAGAGTATGAGCTGTGCGAATGTCGAGCCGTCGATTTCACTCACGCACTCAGTCTCTCTCACGGCGTCAGGATTGCACTCCCTGCACTCTGACCTTTTGTTACAGAGAGATTTAACAAAGTGTGAAAAGAAGAGAGGGAAAGACCAGAGTTGAAAAAGAAAGAAGAGAACAGCTTAATTTTCTATTAATAGAGGTTCTTTTCCTCTTGTTGAAAGTATCCCTGACATAACGACATTCTGTCTACTTCTCCCTCTTTCTCGCCCATAGGACGTCACATTTACAGTTTGAGAAAGAAACTGGAAGACGATGAGAAGTCACCAAGACGACGAGTTTTTTAAGTGTTACCGAGTGTCAGTTTGAAATTAGTTAAACTCTGAAATGATCAAACTGCTGACAACTCTTCATCTCAATCACAAACCTTTGTCAATGGTGCTGTCTGATCCCTGGAATACGCCTTGAAACAAATGTCAAATTCAAAAAATGCTTTATCCATACTTGTCTCCTTCAGATAAACAGTCTAATTAAGAGATCCTGCCTGCAGCCTGGGTCAAAGGGAACAAAACCTCCAGAAACCAGCTCGCTTAGAAATTTGTGACAGCTCCGTACTTGGAGGTTAGGCATGGTAGTGCAGTGTGATTATCAGTCCGCTTCTACAGCATGTTTAGAGTCTGATCAGGAAACATAAATATAAACAATTTGTGTGCAAACAAAGGTTGACCCATCAAAATTAATTTGACTGTGAATTTTCTTCACTCAGGTGTAAATAAGAAGTGTGTACTTTTCCTGTGGGTACATTTCATCCCACATAGAAACATTAGTTTATGACATTTGTACATCCTATGCTGCTGAAATGAATTCTGATTGTAAGAAAAATCTGGAGCCTCGTTTTCAAGAAAAGGAGCCACATTGCAGCTGTCAATTTCTGCAAGTTTCTTCTTGATGGCAGTAGTGGTGCGCGGATCGTTCTAAAATATCAATATACCACGACCAACACTGGTGTCAGTATTGATCAATACTTGGGTAATGACATTGACACTAAAGTTTCAGTTTCTCCTCTGTCCATGTGCTCCTCTCACTCACTTTGCCCCTCCTCCCCCACACTACTGCGAGTGTTTCCACTCGCTCAGACACACACTGCCTGCTTTTGGAAGTATAATTGTGCCATCAGGGTTTGAACATGAATTTCCAACACTGAATTTTTTCAGCATCGAAATCGGACTTTGAATTTTAAAAAACATAGAATTTCAAGCACTGATTGGTTATTCTCCCCCTTTTAAATTTGTCCATGTTGAAATAAATTCAGTGTAAAAAAAATCGACATCTCAAAAAATTCAGTAGAAAAAAAATCAGTGTTAAAAAGAATTCAACATAAAAAAATATCTATGTCTCAAGAAATTCCGTGTCAGAAAATTCCGTGTCAAAAAAAATCCAGGTGACCAAGGAGAAGCAATCGATCCCTGGTCAAGTCGTACAACGCTCAGCCAATCAGGATACGCTCCACTGGTCATTTGACACCAACGCAGGTCATCAACAGTCAATTCGTTTCGCAAAGCAGAGGAGGTAAAGTGAGAAGATGAGCAACAAATAGAAGGAGAAAAATACAAAAAGAAGGAGAAGAAGGAGAAAGAGAACAAAAAGAAGTTAAAAGACATACAAACAAACGAGACAAGAAGAAACCGGCTACTCAGCCATGTCGAGCAACGGGAGATATATCGCTTCGGTGAGTATGACTGACATTAAACACCGACATTTTAACTGTGATACACGGTTGTAGTATAACGTGATTAACAATAGTCAGTTTTCTTTTGGCTGCCGCCCTTGGGTGCATGGGGGGTGGGGGACAGCGGGCTCAACTCCACGGACCTACCTGCTTTATGCAGCGGTCAGGTTGTGCACCGTTGTGAAGTTAGTTTTGGGTTGGGTCTTCGACGGTTATGCAGTAAGGACCAACAGGTGCCTGAGAAGATCCAACCTAAAACTAACTTCACCGAGGTGGGACGTGACAGCCGTGAAGGATTAATATTGTCCTGCAGTTTGGGGGGGGTTGTAATAAGTAAAGCACTTGTTTACATAAAAAATTACACTCTCTTAGTCGTGGCTTTCCCTGTATATTGGCCTGTGCATTCGATGGTTTCTAAAGCTGAGAAGTTCTTCAGAAGAAACCTAGTCTGACTATTTATTCCCTTTACGGCGTTTCTTTAACAGCTGGTATAGCCTACTGTGGCCAGTGTGATCTCTGGAATAATTATGTTCCAATGTCATAGCTTCTACACAACATATAGTCTCTGTAGTTATCGGGACTCTTTAAGTCTATGGACGATCAATATTTAATTCTTTCACTCCTAGTCTTCCAGTGACATCTCAACAACACATTATTAACAGTTATCGGTAGATTAAAATTTGACTGATTACAATTAGTGCAATATGATGTTGGCACATAGTGTCAATTTTACAGCCACAAATTACAGTCAGTATGAGTGGCTTCGGATATATCTCCCGTTGCTCGACATGGCTGAGTAGCCGGTTTCTTCTTGTCTCGTTTGTTTGTATGTCTTTTAACTTCTTTTTGTTCTCTTTCTCCTTCTTCTCCTTCTTTTTGTATTTTTCTCCTTCTATTTGTTGGTCCTCTTCTCACTTTACCTCCTCTGCTTTGCGAAACGAATTGACTGTTGATGACCTGCGTTGGTGTCAAATGACCAGTGGAGCGTATCCTGATTGGCTGAGCGTTGTACGACTTGACCAGGGATCGATTGCTTCTCCTTGGTCACCCGGATGTTGAGACTGGATTTTTTTTGACAATGAATTTCCTGACACTGAATTTTCTGACACGGAATTTCTTGAGACATAGATATTTTTTTATGTTGAATTCTTTTTAACACTGATTTTTTTTCTACTGAATTTTTTGAGATGTCGATTTTTTTTACACTGAATTTATTTCAACATGGACAAATTTAAAAGGGGGAGAATAACCAATCAGTGCTTGAAATTCTATGTTTT